>OVBI01001789.1:0-23755 GCA_900406495.1 Sisymbrium altissimum
GATTGATACCTTACTACAAGGTGATTGAACAGGAGAAAATCATGTTATCAGTTACTATCTCTATTCCAATTCCTTTTGGTTTTGAAAAGCTTCTCCTTCATGGAGTGTAACCACAGTTGAAATCTATAAATTCGTTTGTGCACAAAAAAAAAGATAGAAAAATTTAATGGTTAAAAGAGTCATTGATTAACAGAATCAAGAAAAAAGATTAAATTGTCATTGTAAAACAAAACAAAAAGGTTAAACTGTCATTGGTGGTTTAAAAAAAAAAAAGAAATGTCATCATATCACGGTGATCATTAATTTTGACCAAAGTTTAATAAGAATCTTTTGGAGCTTCATGATCAAGTAACAAATCTATACAGAAAGCATAGTCGGTGTTGTTAACGACCCGTGAGGCCGTGAACTTGGTAAAAAAGTAACAAAGTCATTGATAATTCCTTTTAATAATGATATCAACGATGTTTATGTGTTTTTTCTTCAAAAGTCATCGTCATTTAAGAAATTTAAATTTTTTATGTTGGATGAAAGTTAATCAGTTTATCTGAATCGGCTAAAAGTAAACTGAGTCAGAGTCAGCTACACTCTGCTCAATATATCTCAAATTTAAATCTGAAAGTGAAAAGGTAGTGAAAGATTTCTCGTAAATCTAGTGGATGAATATATATTCTCTGATCAATTCCTCTAGGATTTAAATCCGCTCTATGGGAACTTCCATCTAAACCCTGTTGTTATTTTTTTTGCAGATTAGATCCAAAACTTGTTCATGCATATTAACAAAAAAGGTACATTATATTGTGGTTGCCTGTATTTCGATAAAATGATCTCATCATTTGAGGAATAAAACACATTCTTCAAGTTTTAACATATAAATTCAAAATATCACACAAATATATAATTAAGTCATCTAGATGACAACAAAATATTTATGGTTTCTAGATATAATATGGTATTAGAATTTTCGTGTGTTGTTTGTGTTTAAAGCAAGATTCAAATCTAGCTTTAGCATCAAATCAATAACAAATGAGATCACAATCCAAAGAAAAAGATTTGAAAATCTAGAGAAAATCTCAAAAGGGGCTATATAGAAGACTTAAGGTGACTGGTAATGATGTGTGCTTAAAAAAGAAATGTGCATGCATGGTAACTGAGACTTGTAAGCCTTTGAATCTTCAAAGTTTCACACGCATTCCATTTAATTTTATTCATATACGGATATATATATATATGATTTAATATAGTCTTTTGATTAACATTGTGTGCTCTTTGGTCATTAGTGGTTGTGGAGACAAAGCCACAAAGGGCAAGTTGAGCATAAATAATCAACCTGTGAGTTATATACAGCTTTCAAATAGTAATACGCTTATTATTTAGTTAGGTATTAATTAGAACGGTTCATGTGCTAAACAATCTAGTAGGTCGAAGATAAAATTGATAAAGATCTATGATACATAGGAGTTATTAGCCACTTAAGGGCGTACTAGTGACAATATGAATTACTAAAATAAACATATATTTCATATTTGTCTTCTATATTTCAAAGACTGTAGATTCTTAATTTGTTATACTTAATTAGGCGACGGTCTATCTCTTGAGGCTAACCCATTCTGTAAAACTCTCTAAGATATTACGATGTAAGCTTAAACATATCGACGATCCTGAACGAAGCAAACTCGTCCAAGCAAATCGGATTCCAAAACAATAGACTATTCACTGAAAACGTCTTATCGGCAATAATACTAGTGGTAGGTTCCAACAAAGGATGACCAGTGGAACGTAAATGTTCAAATATAGACGTATCTAATTTTTTTAACAGTGTAACGTGAATACTTCTGCATAATTTCATCCGGTCTTCTACCGCATACCCAACCTTCTTTGCTGAAGAGTTTACATGTTACTTTTACGTAAAAATGGCTTGACTTGATATCAGGTTTTCGACTATATACAAAACTAAATTAATAATATTTATTAAACGCTCTAAGTATGGTATTTTAAAAAAATGCCCCATTAATAGATCAACTAAGTAAACGTTTTACAAATAAAATAATACAGATATCTCGTTTAAGTTTTTTGTGTTAATTAAGATGTCTACGATAAATTTTTTAATAATCAGAAAACATGTGATATATATATATATATATATATATATATATATATATATATGTGTATATTATATNATATATATATATATATATGTGTCCATTAATTATTTGGAGAATGAGAAGTATACACTCACCTAAATAGCTAGACATCCTGTTGCAATTTAGAGTCATCTCCAGGTTTGTTTGCATGGTAGAATTAAGAGCACTTAAATTCTTTGAGGAGAGAGATAAGGGGTTAACCTCCCAAAAACTCTTTAATGCCAAGTTCAAAAAAAGAAAAAACTCTGTAATGCCTTTCTGATCCATCGCTCATTCTTTCATTAGAAGTGTATGAAAGATTTCTATGGAAGCCAGGTTTGAAGCCTCCCTCAGAAAAGTTCTCTTCCTTTAATACTTGGCACCATCTGAATCCGGTAGAGTAAAGAGTTGATTGGTGCAGACATGTTAGGTTTTTAGGTTGAATCCCTAAACATGCTTTTCTAATTTGGCTCACAGTTTGTAATCGACTATTTACTAGAGACAGGTTGATTAGTTAGGGTTTGGGAATGCTTTCGATATGTTTACTTTTCAATACTCATGATGAGAGTAGCTATGTGGTTTGGTACTTTTTCTACTTTAAAGCTCATCTTTCCCTTCTTAGATTATTCCATCATGGGGTTTGAAAAACCATTCTAGTGATTCAAACATACTTCTCATTGTCAAAGTATTATCCCAAGCATGCATCCTTAAATGAGATTTGGAGAGAGAGGAATGTGAGACTCCACTTGGACACTGCAAGAGATCTTCCTTAACGCTCATGGAAAACATCAAGCAGACTATCACTACAAAAAAAAAGATGATATTGTTACAAAAATTTGTGATTATTTTTTTGGTTACAATTATTGTCACGATTTATATACCAAATTGTGACAAAATTATTTAGTTATAAAAGGGTTATAATTTCGTTATAATATTGTGACTAGATTAAAAGTAACAAATTTTTGTCATTAATACTGACATTAATGTTACAAAAAAATATTGAAAAATTAAGTTTGCTATTAAAAAAAAAGCATAATGGTAGACATTTAAAATGCAAAAAAGAAAAAACCTCACTTTTCATTGGCGAAGCTAAAAAGGTTAGGATCACACTTTCTTTATTATCCACCATAGATTAAACTTAATCTAACGGCCACAAAGGCTTAACGTTTTAACCTCTATTTGATCTCTCTTTTTCTCTTTGCCTCATCGTCTCCTCTCTCTCTTTCCTCTTAGAACTAACCATTAATTTACAGATGGTGGTTGAAGAAGACGCCTGTGCGAACTCATCTCAATATAAAGCTCAGACTCATTCCCCTTAAGACGTGATTAACTTATTTAACCTCCAGCTCCATCTTATCTTGAAATATGGTTTTCCTTTTTAAGGAAGAGGATAAAAGATTAATTAACGTCCCGATGTTTATCTAAACATGCAAGAATATCAATCAACTCATAAAACAGTAGTTAGAATCTGTGTACAACTTTTAGAATAATCCTATAGCATTCTAATCTCTATTATATATAGAAATTTATATGAAATTATTAAAATAATTAATTTAATTATTTATATCATCAAAATGCATTTAACTTTTCAGTAAAGAGAAAAAACTCTAAATAATCAAATAATGTTTGAGTTAGAATAGTTAGGATAAATTATTAGGAAATTATTTCGCAATACCGTATAAATAAAGATAAAACATTCTATAGTCATTTGGTGATTATATAGATTAATATATTATAATTTTTAAACCTTTCAAAATTAACATACTCATGCTAGAAGTGCATCCGCCTGTAAACATACTGATAAAATATGAGACCACTGATTAGGACGGTAAGGTTAGAGCGTTATCAATCCTATTTAGGGTTTTATTAACGCAGTTGGTGCGGTTGCCGGGAGTTTCTGGAAACGAATGGTTGCGATTTTAAGCGTTATTATGCGATTCATACGACTGGTACAGCAGTTAAAAATTGATGTGTTTATGGAAGAATTATGATTGTTTGAATAGCGGATGCAACAGTAGTTAAACAATAAATAAAAAATATAATCATATTATATAACTATATAAAATATCAAAAACATATATTTTTATAATAAAATTAATTATTAAAAGAATTTAATTTTAAAATTTTATTAATCTAAAATTATAATAAGTGTTTAGTGAATAATCAATATAAAATATCAAATTTATTCATATATTTCATAATTTTAATAATTAATTTTAAAATTTTTAATTTAATAAATTTTTATTAACTGACTTATTTATATATTTTTATATTATTTTAAATCAATTTTTATTATTTTTAAATCTAATTTTTTATTTTTATATTACCTACCCGCAACCGTCCGCAACCGCAAATATTAACGGAAAGCAGCTTTTGATTTTAACCGATTTTGAGCGATACAATACGGTAAAAAGCGTTTTCTGTAATTGTTGTCAAACATTGATAACCGCTATCACCCGCAAAAGATGTGTTTGCGGGTGATAGCGGTAAACCAATCAAATCTTTAAATTGTTGGGTGGTAAATTTGTAGTTATGTTTAATAGAGTCCACGTAAGTAAACACCACCGTTTGCTCACTATTTTTTCCTTTATTATAATTGTTGGGTGGCTAATACGTACCTCTAGTTCTTATACCAAAAAGGCTTCTTTAAATAAATGATCTTCTTCTTTATTGCTTGTATCACTATATAGTATATTGTATATACAGTTAAAATTTTATAAACTAGTACTCGTTAAATGACTAACCACTATAAAATAATAATCTTTTTATTTCAAACTAGACCGATATAATAGTTAATAAAAATTCAATAAAATAGTATAGAAGTATTTTTTTGAAAAACCTCTTATATAAATTATGCTCCAATAATATTATAAGTTAAAAATTATATAAACTTATATATATATATATAGATATAACTTTAATTTTTTTACTTAAAACTACAATTTCTTTAATGGTCATTTATACTCTTAATTATTGCATCACAAACTTTAGGTGATAATTATTTGTCTCAATCTGACTCTAAAATTTAAAATAAGTTTTCGAAATAATGATTATTACGCATAACTACTTTCAAAAGTATGATGATATTGTTTTCATTTTATCTTCAACATTAAATATTTCAATAAAAAAAAATATTAAAGGTTATAGTTATCATTTATATTTCAACTATATTTTATGTTTATAAACGTGCATCATTTGTATATGTCATTCGAAATATACGTTATCAAAGTCTTACGATAAATGATATTGTTATTATAAGTTTAAATTTTGTGTATGTAATTTTTGTTAGTAGATTCATTGAAATTTTTTAATATAATATTATTTTGAAGAAAACTTAAAACCTTATGCACTAAAAGAAAATATTTTGCATAAATTATTATTTATCAATTAATATCTGTATAAACTAATTGATAATTTAAAAATTTATAATTTTAATTTATGAATTAAGACTACTTAATACGAGCAAATAACTAGTGAAATAATTTGGAGAAAAATTCGGTCAAAAACCTGATATGCATTTTATATTTGTTACTAATCAGATAATATTACATATTATATAATCGGTATAAAGGAAATAGTTATGAAAACATAAAATAACAAAGAATTGATAAAGATCTTAAACCAGTAGCTCGATTACGACTTGTTAAGAAAAAACCCCACGAGAGAATCGGACAAGAAAATAAAGTGAAGATGCTGTAAGCATATATATCTCATTTACAACTAGTTTCTAAGATTTACAGTTTTATATCATATAATATAATAAGAGGATAAGATAAAGTGGTACAAAGCACTTAGTAACCATTGGTGGCTTTGACACTTATAGGGCATTTGATTCGATTTTTCTTTCTGTCTTTCATTTCCTTTTTGGTTCTATATTGCTATTTCATATATTCATTCATGTGGACCCATCACCTAATTGTACGAGTGTATATATATAATATTTTATGTTTTCCTTAATTTCGTAACAGATTCTAGAAATAGACCTGGGTCAATCTCCATTGGGTTTCTTTCTGGAATCAGATACGAATAAATTAAAGATTTTCTGAATATATCGTAGTTTTAATTTTTAAATTTACGCTTTAGATGTCGTTGTTTCCATATTTGGACGACAGTTGTTGTATACCGAAACCATTAATGTTCAAAATAAAATGTTAGGTACATATCATATAAAAACTGTACTCCAGCATCTATGCGATTCTATCGACTAATTTTTCCTTTTGATTGGTCAACTTCATGTAATGAAAAGAGAATCATGAAACCCCAGAGTAAATTAGCTCTATAAAAGATAGGGACCCTAAAAGATAAACTTATATTTTAAACCAAAACAAACATAGAGTTTGAAAAAAAAAACATAAACAGAATAAAAATGATTATTTTCTATATAAAGTGTCGCCTAGAAAACCTGCAAATTGAATTTGTTTACTAAAAACGACATGTCCTAAGAATTAGAAATAATAATTAATACATATTGATATTATGATATGTTGGCTTTTTATTAGATGTATATATCTTTTTATTAATCAACTTTCATAATTTTAAAATCCAAAGCTGTAGAAAGAAAATTGTATCAATCAACATTCATAATATACAGCCCTTTAAAATATGATTAAAAAACATTTATGATTATAAGGACCTATATAAACCATGGATAAGAACCACAAAATTAAAAGTTCTAGAATTATGGGTTTGAAGAGCAAAATTACATTCTTGCGTTTTCTCGAAAGCCCACGTCTGGCCCATTGGGTTTATATGTTATCATCTCCCACAATTATATAATAGGGTTTCGAAAGCCCACAAAAGCATCTCCTCAAGCCCTTCGTTTACCACCAATGTACACCAAATAGACATTCTTCTCTTTAAACAGAGAATTTTTTTTTTTTTTTGTCGGCATTTAAACAGAGAATTTAAAAAGTGTTTTTGATTATATAAATTTAAAACCGCTTTTTATACATAAACTAAAGTCAGCATTGCCATAATCCAGAGTTTCTATACAAATAAGAAATTGTACAAGTATCAAAAAGTATTATCCAAATAGTATGATGATTGCGTGTTAACAATAAAAAATAAAAAAGAAAATAAAAAGGAAATGATTGATTATCAAAGGTTTGTAAAGAAATAGGAAATTGTATAATTATCAAAATCATAAGATTTCCAAATGATTGTATATCAAATATATATAAGTTCCTATATTGAAGTAAAGAGGGTCAGAGTTTCTTGAAGCTTAACCGAACTTGGAAATTTCAGAATCGACAATGCCGATGATGTCAGATCTTCCAAGGGATTTGGTAGAGGAGGTGCTCTCTACGGTTCCGTTGACATCTCTGAGAGCGGTGAGGTATACTTGCAAAGCATGGGACGACATATCCAACTGTCAGAGCTTTACGAAGAAGCATATTGGTAAAGCAAAAGCAGCAACAAAGGAGGAGATTCAAGTGATCATGACGATGGGTCTTAGGGTTTATCTAATGACCATCAACCTCCGTGGAATCGAAAGCAACGTTGATGCATTTATAAAGTTGAAAGGTCAACTTATTACTAACGTAGACGATGCGAATCACCAAGTCGATATATGTAAAGTCTTTCATTGCGACGGTTTGCTCTTATGCACCTCCATGTACATCAACTCTAGGATTCTTGTGGTTTGGAACCCTTATTTAGGGCAGACAATGTGGATCAAACCTAGAAATTCTTACCACACCTATGACAGGTACGCTCTCGGATACGAGAGTGGGAAGAACAACGCGTGTCTTAGCCACAAAATTTTAAGATTTGTGGATGTTATGTTTACTAGTGGAAACCGGATTTATGAGTTTGAACTCTACAGTTTTAACTCAAATTCATGGAAGGTTCTTGATGTAACTTCTGACTGGCATCATCATTATGTGTCTGACTTGACGTCTCTTAAGGGCAACACTTACTGGTATGCTAAACCGAAGCTTACTGAAGTAACAGAAGAGACTGTTGATTTCTTGATCTGTTTTGATTTTACAACAGAGAGATTTGGACCACGCCTGCCTCTGCCTTTTCACTCTACTTCTTCTGGTCACACTGCTCTCTCTATTGTTGGAGAAGAGCAGCTTGCTGTGTTATTTCAGCGCTATAGTACACTGAGGATGGAGATTTGGGTTACGAGTAAGATTGAGCCTAAAGAGGTGTCGTGGAACAAGTTGTTCGTAGCGGTGGATAAGATACCAGATTTACTAGTTGGCACTGCGAGTTTCTTCATTGATCAGAAGAATAATGCTGCGGTGGTTTTTGATTATAAAGATGAAACTGGTGATACCACTCGCAACATAGCTTACATCATTGGAAAGAATGGATACTTCAAACAAGTGGATCTCGGCGTATCTAGACTCCCACCACCATATATGTGCTCTTATGTTCCAAGCTCAGTGCAAATCAAGCATGTAACCGATTAGCATCTATAAACAAAGCCTATTGTTTTCTTCTTTCTGTCATCTTATAGATCGACCATTGGTATCACTATCGGTTATCTGGTTTCTAAACATCGGCTGCTTTCTTTACTTTTCATCCTTCTATTTCCAATAGATAGCGGATAAAAATAGTGTATGTGATCTCTCCTTTGGCTCTTTGGAAGCTTTGTTTAGCATTGCTTAGTTAGCTGAAAAGAGAAAAATATTATTATTCATGATGCCAATCTCTCTGTAGCAGCACGTTAGAAGAACAAGAATAAGGCATAAACATTATTACATGTGAAATATCAAAAGTCCGAGTAATAATTGGATGAAAAAACATTAACATGAGATTAATAGAATAATCAAATATAATCATGTCCCAAAAGCATGTCCTACTTCCTCTGAGAAGGCATTGGGCTAGTTCTTCCATTGTTGCTTTGCATAAAAGACATGACACATCTGTTCTGGCATTCCACTGCAGTATACGATCCCTCCCATTCCCATCCTCTTGTGAATTTTTAAGAACCCTCAAATTTTAGTGACTCCAGAGAGAATGATCATTCTCTTCCCTCTACGTAAGCAAGACAATCCAAGGGACCAATACACATAATATTGTTACATTTTGTAGATATTGAAATTAAGGAACAAAAGTCGATATCTATAAACTTGTATAGTCATGACTCATGTTCCATTATCCAAAGGCAAGATTACCATTATCACCAAGACTTCCGTATTCCAGAAACTGACTAGTAAGAAACGTGACAAACATCTCATACAAAACAAAACACTCAAGTGACTTAATAAAAACCACCCACATCTCCTACAATCCAAAACGCAGCACATTACTTCTCCACATTCACTTTCCTCTCTCCATTAAGCTCCACCGAAGATGTCTCCCTTGCCACCGTCACATCCAAAACAGTTTACCCTATGTCATTCGCCTCTTCCGTCGCTTGCTGCACCGTGAAACAGCTCTAATCCACCAAGATCTGCTCAAGATCTTTTATCAAATGTTCTTGACCTTTTAGAAGTAATTGTAAGTCCGTAGTTCAAACATACCTGATAGGTCCTTGTTAAAGGCCGATCAATGTTGACCAAGATAGAACACAAGTTTGACATAGTCAAACCCTGAATAAAACCTTGAACACAAGATTATGCAAAGGACTCAGATTAGGAAGAAAGCTCGTCGAAAATTCTTTTTGTTTTTTTAATAAAGAATTGACATTAATAATTATCTGAGGTTTTTGTTATAGAGAGAGTTCTTCAGAGAGAATTTAAAAAGTTTTCGATAGGTCTAATAATTTTTTTTTTTTCAGTTCACCAAATGTCTCATTTTATTCAATCACATGAAGCGATACATCCAAAGCTAACAAAGAGCTTGTTTAGCTATAGAATCTACCAACTGATTGGCTAATCTTGGGAAAAATCTAAACGGAATCAAAGTAAAACTTAGTTGCCATCAATCTAATTTCTGCAAACAAGTTGTACAGTTCATTGTTTTCCTCATCTTTATTTATCAGGTTAGCCAAGCTTTGAGAGTGGGAGAGAATATTGATTTCGTATGTATAGAATATTAGATATATGAACACACAGAAAGTAACAAGAATAACTCTCTTATTAAGCTTATATAAACTCACTCAAAACCTCAAGTTTTCAAACTCTGTTTTCTAATAAGTTCTGTCACACTTTGACAGCTCCTTATATAAAAACTCCAACACAAATTTCGGATTAGATCACTGGTAAAACTATGCTTAGATAACTCCTAAACATTAGCTATGTATATTTAGATAACTCCTAAATATATGCTAAACTTTATTCTCAAGTTACTTCAAGCTAAATCTCAACAGTATGATCCAGAGATTTTATACATATTTACAAAGTAAGCAATATTTGCCTGTCGATCATTTTTCTTTTAAAAAAAAAAAAATGTAAGCATTGCCTAAAATCCAGAGTTTTCTATACAAATAGAAATTGCACAAGTATCAGAAAAGTATGATTGCGTATTAGGAAAATTTAAATTTAAATTAAATGAAATTAAAAAGGAAATTATTGATTATTAAGGTTTGTAAAGAAATAGGAAATTTTATAATGATCAAAATCAGAATATTTCGAAATTAACATATTTAGCAAAATGTTCATAATTGTATATAAGTCTATATTGTATTTAGTCATTATCAATATCAACTTATACAAAGGTCCTACATTTAATTGAGAATCTGTTTCTTTCCCTTTTATTTTTCTTATAAACATATTTATTTTGATCAAAGAGAGTCTGTTTCTTTTTCTATCAGGAAAAAAACAGGTATGATGTCAGATCTTCCAAGGGATTTGGTAGAGAAGGTGCTCTCTAGGGTTCCATTGACATCTCTGAGAGCAGTGAGATGTACTTGCAAAGCATGGAACGACATATCCAACGGTCGGAGCTTTACGAAGAAGCATATTGGTAAAGCAAAAGAAGCAACGAAGGAGGAGATTCAGGTGATCATGACGATGGGTTTTAGGGTTTATCTAATGACCATCAATCTCTGTGGAATCGAAAGCAACGTTGATCCATTTATAAACTTGAAAGGTGAACTTATTACTAACGTAGACGATGCGAATCATCAAGTCGATATACGTCTTGTCATTCCCTGCGACGGTTTGCTCTTATGCATCGCCGTAGACATCAACTCTAAGATTGTGGTTTGGAACCCTTATTTAGGGCAGACAATGTGGATCAAACCTAGAAATTATTACCACACCTATGACAGGTACGCTCTCGGATACGAGAGTGGGAAGAACAACTCGTGTCTTAGCTACAAAATTTTAAGACTCGTGGATGTTATCTTTTTTCAAACGGTACGGCTTCGTAAGTTTGAACTCTACAATTCTAAGTCAAATTCATGGAAGGTTCTTGATGTAACGCCCACTGACTGGGATCAGTATTGTGCGTATGACGTGTCTCTCAAGGGAAATACTTACTGGTATGCTAAACATGGGCTTATAGAAGAAGAGATTAATGATTCCTTGATCTGTTTTGATTTTACAACAGAGAGATTTGGACCACGCCTGCCTCTGCCTTTTCACTCTACTGCTTCTGGTAGAGCCACTCTCTCTAGAGTTGGAGAAGAGCAGCTTGCTTTGTTATTTCAGCGCAATAGTACAATGAGGATGGAGATTTGGGTTACAAGTAAGATTGAGCCTGAAGAGGTGTCGTGGAACAAGTTGTTTATAGCGGTTGATAATATACCAGATGTTCTAGCTGATACTGCGAGTTTTTTCATTGATCAGAAGAATAATGCAGCGGTGGTTTTTAATAATAAACAAGATGAAATTGTATCTGCTTTCACTCGCAACATAGCTATCATCATTGGAAAGAATGGATACTTCAAACAAGAGCTGCTCGGCAGATCTATACGCCAACCACCAGTTATGTGCTCTTATGTTCCAAGCTCAAGCTCAGTGCAAATTAAGCATGTAACCAATTAGTGTCTATGAACAAAAAAAATTCTGACATCTTATTGATCGACCAATAATTGTTATCACTATCGATTATCTGGTTTCTCAACATCGGCCTTTGCTTTCTTTACTTTGTTTACTAAACATCTTTGGAAGCTTTGTTTAGCATTGCTTCATTAGCTGAAAAGAAAAAAAAATATTATCATTCATGATGTCAATCCCTCTGTAGCAACACGTTGAAAAAAAAGAGTAAGGCATAAACATTACATGTGAAACATCAAATGTCCTTGAAAACTAGTAATAGGGCGAACAAACATTAACATGAGATCAGTAGAATAAGCAAATGCAATCAGTTACAAATGTTATCCTTAGGGTTAATATCCTTACTGATCTTGAAAGCATGTCCTACTTCCTCTAGCCCTTCATTTGTTGCCTCTGCAGATTTACCACCATACCTGCATTTATCAACACCAAAAATTTCCATCCAAATATAATCGATTTACTTACCTTGATCAACCAGTTCGGTTGTGACAGTGCGCACGTACGAGGTTGACATTGCGTTCCTTCCAGCTACTTCAACATGTGCTGTTGTATATCCCCCTAAAATCAGGTGGAGAATGTGTTAGGAAATCTTTAAAGAACCTCTCTCTGCCTATCGCTCTTAGTAATTGGATGGATATACAGTAACATGAGATTATATATAATAATAAAATAGAATCAGTTACAAATGTTATCCCTTTAACATTGTTGGATTTCGCCCTGAGACCAAGCATGAAAAGCTTTGACATGTAGCTAAACTCAGTAGCCTCAGGTTTTCGATCCATATATTTTCTTAAAAACAAAAGGAAGTTGAGATTTTTATAACACATATTAGTATTAACTCATCACATTATATGATTCTCAGAGAAACACACAAACACTTACACCAACAACTAATCCAAACCATTGTTCAGTTTCACTACCGCATCAAAAGACAATAGAAGATACAAACAACGAGCATCAATGGTCTGCTTTTGCTTCATCAGGAACTTCTTACTAAGCTTTCTTCTGTGAAACTGCAGACTTAAGGGCGGATTTTGCAAGCGTCGATGGCTTGAGAACGCTCTTCGGATTAATAGCCTTTCTGATTTTGAAAGCAGCCCATGCAGTCCCAAAGACATGTCCCACTGCTTCAAGTCCTTCGTTTGTCGCCTCAGCCGCTTTACCACCATGCCTGCATTCATCAAAACCCCAAATATAAATTATTTCTCTTCAACACTACCATCTCTATATAACACACCGAGAGTTTCAGATTCCGAAATCTCCAAGTTAACTTACCTGTGATCAACAAGTTCGGTTGCAACAGTGGACGAGGTTGACAATACATTCCTTCCAGCTACTTCAGCAGCGTCACAGACCTTATCTAATAAAACAAGAATCAACAGTTCAAATGATTATCATACCTATTAAATCTGTGATAAGTAGATATAATATAGATAGAGAGATTGGACTTACTGAATCCGTCAAGAGTAGCAAGAACGATTTCTCCAGGAAGAAGGCTAAAGAATTTCCTTCCTACTTTGGTGTTCGCCACTGAACTTGTGAAGAAGCCTGAAACTTTAATGACTCCAGACAGAATCCCAGTCGCCACATTCTCTGTCATTTTGGTCATCTTCTTCACTCTAAATAACCAAAACATTCAAAGGATCATCAATACACATACCAAAGCCCCTTTTTGTAATGAAAACAAACAAAAGGGAATCTTTAACTATAGAAATCATCGTGAATTGTGTTCCATTATCTAAAGACAAGATTACAAGAGAATCACAAAAGGTTTCCCTTTTCCATAAACTAACTACAAGAAGTATCATCAAACTAATCAGGCAAGAGTGACTAAATCAATTCAAATAAGCAGAAATCATTCCATCACACAGTTACAAACTAAATACCAAGACTTCCTTATCAAGAACATCAAATAAGCAGAAATCATTCATTCATAACATACCTTTTGATTCTTTTCAAGGTATCAGGATGAACATCCCTCTCCTTCTCGGCCTTACTCAACCTCCGTTTCATGAAATCATTTCCCCACTTGAGCCGATCCATAGTCACATCTCCACACCAGAGAATCCCTTTGATCAAATGTCCAGAACCAGAAGCAATCAGCTTCGCCGTCTTCCCACTATAATCCTCCACATTCGGAGCTAAAGTCGTCCAATAAGCAGCACATTGCTTCTCCACAATCTCTTTCCTCTCTCCAGTAAGCTCAACCGGAGAAGTCTCCCTCGCCACCGTCACATCCAAAACCTCATCCCCTGTTTCCTTCGCTTCCTCTGAAACTTGCTGCACAGTGAAACAGCTGTAAATCTCCAAGATCTTCTCAAGCTCCTCCAGCAACTGTTCTTGACCTTTGGAAGCTATTGTAAGTCCATAGTTCAACATATCGTTCTCTTCTCCCTTACGCTTACTCTTCTTGGCTCCATCCTCGTCTTCGTCGCTCAAGTCAGGTCCGAAATCTTTAGTTGGACGGAGGGTGAAGAAGTAATGAGACTCATCGACCTTGACTGAGTTCTCGTCTTTAGTCAACGGCCATTGAATCTCGTCGGCGACACGAGCAAGAACGGCGACGATATTTCCGTCTTGAACAAGACGGATGATGGAAAGATCGCCGCAAGCTAGCTCGACGCTGTATGATTGATCGATGAGGTGGAGCATCGCACCGGAGATTGTCAAGATCACTTCCTCCGTCGCTGTGGGAGGAGCTGATACCGGGATTGAAGAACTCGTCTCCGGTTGCTCCGGGAAGAGGTTACTTGCGAGATCATTCATGTCGAGGGAAGGATAGAGGTTACTAGTAGTTGAAGAGGAAGAACTATGGTTTAGAGGAGCTTCGGGATTCGACATGTCAACAGAAGGGTAAAGAGAAGGAGATTGCTTGTCTTTAGAGTTTCCGTAAGATTCCATTTGTCAGCCGGAGATTTGAAACCGGAGAAGAATGATGAAGAATGGAGGAGAGACTGCTTCTTGGTTTCTGGTTTTAATTATTAATAAAGATATTTATTTAGAAGAAGAACAAGAAAGTAAGTTGTATCTGTCGGGAGATGTGAAGACGTGGAAGTTGCGCGTAAGTAACGCGTGTACTAGTTTAAACCGACCGGTTCGGTTTAACCTTTACCGACATCTTTTTTCCCGCGTTGTTATACGGTTAGTTAAGTTAGTTTAATCTAATTTTTTTATTTCCGGCAATTTTTTCTCATGTCGGTCACAATCTTTGGTCTCGGGAACTTCATTTGCATATAACGAGAGCATCTAACTTTTTTTTTTTTTTTTTTTAATGAACTTTTGCTTTTTTTCATTGGGCGTTGAACTCAAGACCTGGGTTACGAAGCTTGACAGCATCTAAATTTTCAGCAGCTTTTTATTAGTTTACTAGTGTTGAAACAAAAATTACGTACAAGTAAACCATGTGCTCTTGGCCTTATGGTAAAGGAAGCGCTAGTCTTTCGTCATTCGGGTTCGAGTCGTGACCATTGCAGTAGTTTAACATTAGTGTAATGCAGATCTCTAAGATCACTAAAGCCGTCATTGTGGGCGGTTCGTGTGGATTAGTCAGATCCATCAAACTTGGACATTTTGATTATCAAAAAAAAAAGAAAAAAGAATTACATACAAATAAAAATAGTTAGAAGATCATATTTGAATAATCTCTTCGCTGTCTTTTTCATATTCAGTCAAGAATAACTGAGTTTTCCTGTGTGCTTCAAATAGTGTTCAAGTATATATTTCTTATTGTAGATATAATCACGACTTTGGACCCTTTTTCTATGCATAAGAAAGAAACTTTTGTAGTTGCAACTCTTTTGGTTTGTCTTTGAGAAACACTTTTTGTTTCACTATTCTTCCTATGCAGAATAATGCTTTTACTCATATTAGGAGGTTTAGAATGAGACCACATCCAGAGTAAAAGACCTTCATGTGGTGTGCCTGCTCATATTATCTTCCCAACATCAAACATTGTCGAATGGATTGAGGCTGTAACATGTGAATGTGCATTTGAGCATCCACTCGTAGTCTCGTAATCCAGCCAAATATGCACTTACTGAATACTCCTCAGACAAATTCACCCTATTATGAATCAGCTTAAACTTTCCATGATACTCAACAATTCCAATAGAATATTTTTTTGTATACTATATGATTTTAAAGAGAAAAAGAAGTAGGGAGGGGGAGAGAGAGAGGTAGGGAGGAGGAGAGAGAGATGTAAGGAGGGGAGAGAGAGAGTAACGAAATAAAAATTATACATTAAATAAAATATAACACTTTTTCCTAAAGAAATGATAGAATATCTATATTAGATGATTCTAGAGAGGGGAGAGGTAGCCAGGAGAAGAGAGAGAGTGATAAAAATCATTGAAAGAGAGAGAGAAAATAATATAATATAAATTAGAGGAAAAAACTATAAAATAGAATATAACACTTTTTCCAAAAGAAAATGATAGAATAGAAGACATTTATCCAAAAAAATAGTACAAAGATTGATAAATATATAATAATATAATAATATAATAATATAATAATATAGAAAAATGAGTATTAATTTAGAGTAATATTATATAATCAATTTTATAATCATGTGTTATATTATATAAAATACTATTGAACAGTAATGGTTTAATTAAATTTCATTAAAAGTAATTAAGACAAATAACAATATTTCTATTAAACATGTTTTCAAACAAGTCAATTATAAAATAAGTATCCAAACAATTAAAAAATATATTTTATTTTTTAATTAATTTTAAAAAAATAAAAAATCATAAATATAAATTGTTAAATCAAATAAATGTAATTAAAGAATTTAGTATATCAATTATTTTTATATATCATAAAATCAAAAAAAAAATTGATGAAATATCAAATTTATTGATCAATATAAAAAACACTTTACATTATTAGATTTCTAAAAAATAAAGAATAAGAAGATATAAAGAATAAGATCTATTCTAGGGCAATTGACTTGTAATTTCAAACCAACTGCAAAGTAACCCCTCAAACTTATGCTGAACTTTTGTACTGCAGTGATATGATTCTGTTTCTCATCATTTTATCAATCATCCGAATGAGTTGATTTGCTAAAGAGCATGGCCTGTGATGACGTCTTCCGTTATGTTATCTCCAAACGTGATAAATGACCATCTGGAAGTACAGTCTGATCAAAATAAAGTCTAGTGGAGCATAAGGGACCATGGAGTAGCAGATCCGATGTATCCTGCCAGTCAAGGTTAAGACTAGGGCCAACTATTTTAGTAGCAGTACATTGCCAAATAATATATGAGTAGGGGCATGAAAAAAATAGATGATCTTCAGTCTTGTTTTTCTTTCCGCACAGAACACACTTTTGCTGTAATCCCCAAGTTCTCATTCTATATCCTGTGGTTAGCCTATCTTTTTATAGCGAGCCAAGTTATAAACAAAAATATTGAGTTGAAAACTTATAGTAAAACCCGAATTTAATATGATATCAGAGTTACCCGATTGGACTACTCTATGGATGTTATTTCCACAATTGCTCACGCTTCAGATGTTCATATCTGAGCGTGAGGAGGAATGTTAAGAATGAAAGTTCTACATCGGTAGTTAGAGAAATAATTAAGTAATATATAAATGGTTAAGATCAATCCATTTTTTTACTATTTAATTTTGAGTTAAGAGTATAAGATAAAACCCAAATTTAACACTCTTTCTCCATTCCAGATATCAAACCTGACTAAATTGGTTTGCTAGATTTCAGTTTCAACAATTTTCTCTAGACCCAAGATCGTTTATTATCATCCAAGACATCCTAAAAAGAGTTATTTCTCAGCAGATAAAGCTGAATTTAGGATACCCATAATGAATCTGAGTTGGAAAATATACGCTAAATAAGATGTAGAGTGAATAACTTAGTCGAGTCTTCTTCAAACATTGCAGTCCCAGACCTCCCTCTGTCTTGTGTAAAAAAAGATCCTCCCATGCAATTTTTTTCTTGTGTATTTGGTTAAGAGAACCTGACTAGAGTAAAGCACTGCAAAAGCTCTCAATAGCCTCTAAACAGCCGGCAGGTAAGATGAAAATTTAGCTTCAGAAAATAACAGTATTCGAAAAAATCGACATAAAAATCAAATATTAATAAATAAAAACACAAAAGAACATAAATAAATATATTTTTGAATATATTTTATATAAAAACAATAAAACATGCAAAAATAATTAATTAACTTGAAAAAACAAAAAATTTTAAGAAAAATTTAGAATTTTAAAATTAGATTGAAATATTTTTAATTTGATAAAATAAAAATAATAAAATAGTCAATAAATACATATATATATATATACATAACTCAATGATATAATGAGATATATTAAAATTTTTTTAATATAATATGGGTTTTTATGTTTTTACCAGAAAAAATATAAAATATATAAACAACTACAATACGAGTTAAAATATTTAATTAATATATCTTGATTATAAAAAAATTTAAAATAATGAAGAAAAACTTATTTAAAAATTAATATTTCTTAACTGCAATACAAGCACAACAACTTACCTGAAGCAAAAATATATTACTACTAAAGATTAAACCATAATATTTAATATATTTAACTCAAATGATAATTTTAATATTTTATCTCTTAATTATATAATTTTTGAAAGTTTTAATATTATGTCATTTTAATATTAATTTTTTAAATTATAAATATTACAACATTTAATTTATAAAAATATTGATCTTGCGTTCAGCGCCGTTAGAATCTAGTGGTATTATAAAAGATAAAACCAAATACATTTTTATTCCTTATTAAAATGATTTGCCTTATAACATAGAATAGAGCCTATACATGAATCAAATTAAAGCAGAACCAAAAAAAGCCAGAAACGTGAACTTGTATAAGAAAAACCCAGTAAAATCCAAAAATTTCATTGTGATAAAACGTGAACTAGTTAGCAAAAAAAAAAAAATTGTTTTCAAAAAGAACTTGAAGAGGAGATAAAGAAAATACATGAGAAAGGAGTTATCCTGTGATCTATCTAAAAAAATGAGATTCAGAGATTGACTGTTTTCACAATGTTTTTTTATTAATTTTCTAATTATTCATTTATCGAAGAGCCGGTCTAAGATAATTTGACATATAGAACCGAAAAAATCTAAACCGATTTATAAAAAATATTTTTTTTATAAAAATGTTACTTAGTAAATTTGAACCTTGATCACTATGAACTTATGCATAGATTCAACAATTATACCATAAAAAAGGTTTTAAAAAATATTTGGCACCCGATAAATATACAACATATTTTGGCGCTTAAAGAATAGGCTTTATAAACTTTAGCCCAGGACTAACTCTGATTTACAAAAAAAAACTCAAACTTAAATACAACGACAATCAATAGTGGAACCAGAATAAAATTTTACTGGGGTAAAACATTACAGGAATATTGTGTATTAACAGTGTCCAAAAAAATGTTATGTAACTCTATCATAGCAATATTAGGTACGCTGTATCATCATCGGTCGTGACAATAGGTCTATCACTTAAAATAGCGGTTTTTTTCTGTGCTACTATTAGTATGCATTAACATAGCACTTTTCACATTGTAATAAATATTTATACAATAGTATTTACTTTGTGTTATATTTATTTATATAAATAGTTTTTTCTTATTACTATCTAAATATAAAATATAACATTCCATTTAAGGTTATAGAAAATAGAAAATAGAAAATATAGCTATCGTCTGTTTTTTTTTGGTTTTTTATGATTCTAATTATTTGAAAATCTATAAATACAAGCTGAAAATGAAATACGCAATTTAACTAATACATTTTATAAATACCAAATTGTTCAACAAACACAAACAACAAAAGTAATTCAGCTGTTCATCACACTAAATAGTTCAACAAACCATAGCTACCAAATTCAAACTCAGAAAGTTTAGCTAATTTTAAGTTTGCCATTATACCAAGCAACAGTTATACCTAAAGAATCGGATATGAACTCTATTACTGAATTTGGTCTCCACATTCTTGCATCCTTAATCTTTGCCACTTTCACCCATACCTTATGATACATCTCTCAAGACCAACTTCTAACCAGCCGTTCCGCCCAAACTAATTTCAACCATGAGCTCTAGGCCGATGACAAAGTCAGGAAGCAAAACTTTGCAATAAGACATCATTTGAAAATTAAAAAAAAAAAAAAAAATAGTGTCTCATTTAAAAATTTCTAAAAAAATTTGAGAAACTTAAATACTACATGTTGAATTTGTGATTGATTCTTTTATTTTTTTAAAAAAAATTATTAAAATATTAATAAATTTTTTTTTTTGAGAAATTTTGACAGTTTCTACCAATGACCTTAGACTGACACGTTAAGGCTTTCTTTATTTGTATATATAAGCTGTGTTTGGACTTCTTCTTCTCCACGGAACACACGCACACAATATACGTAGCACGCAAGAAAATGAGTAATCTTCAAACTGTGAGATTCTTTTTCTCTTATATCCCGTGATTCCCCTCACTTCTTTTTTCTTCATCGTATTCAAATGTAATTATAAATTTTGATTAGTCTTGTCTTCTTTACCATCGAAATCTTCAATCATGTGTTTTTCTCATTTTGATCGGAAATTACTTGATTATTATTTTTCTTAAAATTTGTATGGAGATAAGCAGGTAAGCAACTGGAGCCATGGTGTGAACTGAAAGACAAAGTGGTTCTTGTGACAGGAGCTTCATCTGGTATAGGAAGAGAGATCTGTCTTGATCTAGCCAAAGCTGGCTGCAAGATTATCCCAGCAGCTCGTCGTGTCGATCATCTCAAGTCTCTCTGCTCTGAAATCAACACAACCGGAGTCCAAGCCGCTGCCCTTGAGCTAGACGTTTCATCAGACGCAGCCACAATTCAAAAAGCAGTTAAAGAAGGTTGGAAAATCTTTGGACAGATCGACGCGTTGATCAACAATGCCGGAATCAGAGGCAATGTCAAGTCTAGTTTGGATCTGTCAGAAAACGAATGGGACAGTGTCTTAAAAACCAACTTAACGCGCGGGTGCTTGGTTGGTATGGAAATACGTCTGCGTTTTAATGCGTGACGCTAAATGCGGTTGTGGCTCGGTAATAAACATTTCATCCATCGCGGGGCTCCACCGCAATATAACTCCCGGTGGACTTGCGTATGCTTGTTCCAAAAGCGGTGTTGACATCATGACAAGAGTGATGGCTATTGAGTTAGGTGCGTACAATATTAGAGAGTAAACTCGATCGCACCGGGGCTTTTGAAGTCTGAGATCACAAAAGATCTTATGGAGAAAAAGTGGCTCAAGAATGTGGCCGAGCGGATTATCCCGTTAAAGGTGCAACAGACCGTGGATCCGGGGCTTACCTCTCTCGTTCGCTATCTGCTTCACGACTTCTCTCAGTATGTCTCCGGTAATATATACATCGTTGACTCGGGAACTACATTGCCCGGCGTGCCTCTTTTTTCTTCGCTATGAAATCTCAACTCCAAAATCATGTGTGTTTGTGTTTTTATTTTTCCTATAATAAGTGAAAACGTTTTACTTATTCTTCGGTCGTTTGACTTTTTTTTTTCTCATGTCGGTCCATTTTTTGTCTCGGAAATTGCACTGACACAAAATGGAGCATCTTACGACTTTACATCTAAGGTCTTTGATTAGCTTATTAAAATTAACGATTTTACATCTAAGTTTGCAAATTCAGTTTAACATGCCATCTTTGGGATATCTGGATCAGAGCTCATCGTCCCTGAGTTCCTTTAGTTCCACGTTAACTGGATACCTCTTCTCCATCCAAGCAATATAACCACCGTCCATGTTTCTTACACTCTTGAATCCCTGTCATATGATCAAAAGTCCCATTAAATCTCAAACACAATACTTAGATAAATTAAAGAAAAAGGCGAGAGATCAAGATCCTCTTTCATTCACTATTCTAAAAAAAAACAAACAAAAAATCTCAAAGCTTTTTTTGATATAGCATGAATCTTTTGGTACTTACAGAAGAAACAAGTACTTTGGTAGCACATAATGATCTAATTCCAGATTTACATCCCTACAAAATAAGATCAAAACAACAGATTCTAGTATTCAGATCCAGTGATTTAAGTAAAAAAGGGGATAAATATTACAGTATATAACTACACTTCCACATAATCAGGACAAAAACTGTATTATTACCACGACGAGATGATCCGTTTGGTTACAGAGGTATGAAACATCTTTCAAGAAATTTGGGTTAATTTCTTGACCTTGTGGAGTATAGAACCAGTAAGGAACATTAAAGACATTCTCTGAATCAACATGGCCTTTCTCGAATTCTTCAACAGTTCTGTTTCAAAATATCTCAAATTTCATATATCGCATAACAATAAAGACATGTCTGAATCTGAAAAGGTTTTTAAAATTTACCTGACGTCGAGGAAAGTATAGCCATGATGAAGAAGTTTATGGGCTTGGCTCACATCGACAGTAGTAACTTCTGGCTCCAAGCTTGAGAAAGTCGTGCAAGGAAGATGAAGATAAACAATGAAAATAATAAGAACTGATCTTGTTAAGTGAGAAAAAATCATTTTATTGCTGAAGTATTTTTCTAAGAGACTGAACAAGAAGAATCAGGTTAAACTGTATATATCTTAGTAGTTCAAATTTATTCGTATTGAAACCGGTGCTATCCGCCGTTGGATTCGAGTTACTCTGGTTTCTTTTTGGCGGCAGAGGAGAGTAGACGTGGCATATCCGCCGTTAGATTCACTGCCTGTTGTATCAGACTTTTTTGTCAACTTATTAATAATAGTCAACTTCTTTTTTTTTTTCATTTAAAACAAACATAAAGGCAGTATGTCAATCGATCATTATAGTTTCCATCTCATTTAGCTCGGTTTGCAAAGGCCAACCAATCCATTCGGGTTTTGAACCTTTAGACTACTCATTGCCCATATAAAACGTGTGTTGTTGATATCCCGCGACGGTTTCAATGAATTATAAAAAATTTATCTTATATTATAAAAGGGTGAAAAAAGTCTCTTTCATGTTTCTTCTTCTAAATTTATGGAATCGCAACAAACACAAATACATTAAATTAAAAGCTAGGAATGAACAAAAAAGGTCGGTGCCGTGTTGATATCACCAAAGTTTACTCCCCACCCAAGAAACCGCAACAGCTAAAATGCCTAAAGAAACGGCAACTGAGAATGCAGGCAATGCGGCCAGAGAAGCTGCGGCGGAAACGTTAATCGCCTCCGGTTTGGGATCCCTCTCACTCCATGTACTGAAACAAACAATGAAGTAACAAAAACAAAGAAGTTAGAATTCATTTTATACATTATATAAGGGCCGTTCATGAACAAAAGTATCTTCAATTTAAAAACTTAAAACCGTTACAAAATCTACCAAGATTATTCGAAAAAGAAAAAATTTGAACTTTTGAATTGAATGTTAATCAAACCAACTCTTTCCTCTCTTTTGTTACGAATCGAAACCAATCTTTTTGGTCACCTAAAAAACACAAACCTTATACATTTTTTCTCACCAACTTTCTAGATATTAACATCTCTAAAATACTATTTTCCTTATTTAGTAAACCTAATAAAATTTACCTTGGAGAAAGAGGAGAACAGAAAGTGATGATGTAATCAGCGCCGGAGCAAGTGAAGGTACTTGTGCCGTCGTCATAAGCGTAACTATAAGCCGTGGGGCAAGCTTTTTTAAAGAAACTAGAGTACTCACTCGGCTTACACGTGTCT
>OVBI01001790.1:0-28337 GCA_900406495.1 Sisymbrium altissimum
GACACTATTCCATGCTGACCTCCGAGAGGGAGGGTGCGGTCGGTCACTTAAGCCGTCACGTAGGAACCTTTTGTATGTTTGGGTGCTTTAGGTGCCGTGATTGTTCATGTTTAGTCTTTGTTCCGTGTTTGGAGTGCTATGACCGAAACTGCGTTTTGTGCGATNGTTCCGTGTTTGGAGTGCTATGACCGAAACTGCGTTTTGTGCGATTAGCATCCCAAACCTCACTGAGTGACTCCCCAATTGCTCACCCCCATTTTTATCCTTTTCAGGTGAGATTGACGAGTAGATGGACATACGATGGATCGGGTGCTTTGGGATATTTTATATATTATTTTCTGTATTTTATTTTAAATAATTGTTTTATTATTTTATTTGGCGACAGCAGTTGTAGATTTATTAGAGATATGAGTAGAGTGGAGTATTGATGAGTTATTAGAGTTACTTGAGAGATAAGTTAGGGTCCGTGGCACGCCGTTCTCGGGTGAGGATGAGATGGGTGTTACAAAAACAGTAGAGGCTTCATTGTCTCATTGAGTTATTGGCCTCCAAAGAGAAAAGAATTGGCCACGGGGATACACACACCGTCGGTTTTGCTGACCAATGATGGTGGTATTGTGTTTTTTCTCAAACATATGAAGGTCAACTTATCAATGAACTTGTTTGTCAAGTTTGAGGAGATGCCAAAACCAACAGCAAGTCCTATGACTGAAGCTGAGAGAGATTATGTCACACCAACGGTTAAGCGCAAGGGCGTAACGGTCGAGCATTGCGAGTCACTCAAACGGGGTTATGTGACGCCACCGGTGGTCTCGAAGACATTTCCGGTCAACGCATGCGACTCAGTTAAAGGGGGTTATGTCTCCACAGCTGGGTCTAGGACGTCGCCTTTTGATGTAGATGACGATGATGTGGTATTAAGAGAAGTTGAGGCCATAGAGGAGATAATGAGAAAAGAAAACGGTAAAAACAAAGTACTAAGCTGGAGTGACGAAGAAGATAATGAATCGTTCAGTGGTCCTGACTTTGGATATCCAGAAGACGTTGACGGCCTTGATGTTAGGCCCAGAAGTTACGATACAGAGTTTTGGAAGCCGTTAATTGATGCAGAGTATGGTGGATCAAATGGTGTTGATGTAATTTTTAACGGTATGGACATACCAGAACTTAAATGTGAGCTTTTACCTGGTCAGAGGATATATGAAAGCAAAACCAATGACGCTTTCGCCCATTTTGTGATCACCAGCGACCCACTACCGGGAATGAAACCAGAGGCGACGATTGGATCAGGTGGACCCCCTGATATGGACAGACAGGCTTCCGGACATTCGTGGATGGAATCAGGCGGACGGTCTAATATGGATAGTTATGGTTCAGGATCCACAAGGACTGGTTTTGGTGGACACCCAAATATGGACAGCCACACGCAACCTCCATGGATGGGTTCAAGTGGACAGGCGCCGGGCTATGGAACTGACCACCGACCTTGTCCTTCGAATCTTCATGAAATCGACGACGAGGAGTTCAACATCCCTCCATTATTTGATGATGCATCATATGACAATGCCGACATACCAGATTTGGACGTTGATAATAGTGATGACAAAATTTGTGTTGGGAAGGTCTATGCAAACAAAGAAGATTGTCAAATAGCTTTAGCTATTTTTGCCATAAAGAACCAGTTCCATTTCAAGCAAACAGTTACGAAGCTGAATTATTTTGTGGTCGAGTGTCCCGATGATCGCTGTGAATGGAGGGTTAGGGCAAAGGAGATTTCAGGGTGTGCACACAATGAGATAAAAAAGGCTCATCTACAACATTCATGCCCCATCGAAACCAGAAACCGGTACAAGGGCAAGGCAACTTCCAAGGTCATATCTTCTGTGTTTAAGGCCAAGTTTGCTCATACAGGATCAGATCCAAGGCCAGGTGATTTACAGCAGTTAGTACTGGAGGAATTACGTATATCAGCTTCATACATGAAGTATTATAGGGCTGTAGAACAAGCCACTTCCAACGTTAGGGGGTCGGACGACGACTCATACCTTAAACTCCTTGAGTATTTGCATATGCTGAAATTCGCAAATCCAGGTACAGTTGCTGATCTGGAGACCGAGACTGATGAGAATGGAACCGAGAGGTTTCTTTATGTTTTCTTAGCCTTTGGAGCATCTATTGTTGGGTTTCGGAGGTTAAGGCTTGTTATCGTTCTTGATGGAACTCATCTAGGAGGGAAATATAAGGGGGTTTTGCTTATAGTTAGTGGCCAAGACGCCAATTTCCAGGTCTTTCCTCTTGCATTTGCTGTGGTGGATAGTGAGAATGATGAATCTTGGACTTGGTTTTTGCAGAAGTTGGAAAGGATCTTGGCTGATAGCAAATGTCTTACAATTTTGTGGCTTCACAAAATCAAGTAGGAATTGGTTGGTGAAGCTGTAACCTAAAGGTGTGATGTGCTCACTACAAAAAAAATCAAAACAACAAATAAAATCATTCCCATCTCAGACTTTCAAGTACAAATCATAATGTAAAATACTTACACTTTGCTGACATCGTCGAGAGTCTCCAAGAAAAAAGCAGTTAGCTGCTTGTCTAAGGCTGAGAACAGGTCCTGAGAAGAACAACTAGGCAGAATGAGTACCATCATAGCTAGTTCGTCTTCCTTTCCTGATGGGAGGTGTCTCGCCCTTGGTTTCGATGGTGAGGAGTCACTTACGTATACTAAGCCACCGGAATCTACCTGCGCCAACAAATAATAAAAGTAAAATTATAAGTATAAGAATAACAGGATATCTAAGCTTCTCGTATAGTAGGGTTTAATGTTTCATACCTCTTCGTTCAGATCTCCTCGGTCGATATCTGAGTTTTCTTTGGGGGTAAGCAACCGTGCTGTGTTTACCACCAACAGGGAGTAAAAAAACCATTTTCTGAAGGTTCGGGGACTGCATTATTGGATGCTGCCCACTGCTTACCCCAACACACAAATCAGGCGAGTTTAGGGAGGGATCTTGCAGCTCCATCACTTCGGACTGCTCCGCCTTATCCTCCTCACATATAGGCTCAGCCATTCGCTCCTCATCTAACACCTCTATCTCAGGAGTCCCTTTCTGCCCGCCTATATCTTCTGCCCCGTTCTCAGATGTTTGCTCGGTAACCACTAAGTGGACAACCGCTTCCAGCTGCTCTTGTTCCTTCTCGGTCATTACCACATCCCCCCCTATATTTTCAGACCCTTCGCGTACGGTTTCACAAAAATCCACAAGTTCACCATGGGTAGCTTCAACATGGTCCGAAACTTTGTGTACAGGTGGGGCTTCGCATACATCTTCTTGATAGGTTTTCCTCTCTTCATGGTCATTAAACTCGTGGTCATTAAACTCATGGTCACTAAAATCAGGGTCAGCAACCTCGTTAGACACTTTATCTCCAGAACTCCCATGGTCAGCTTCGCCGGATTCAGCTTCTTCGTGGTCAACCCTCACGTGGTCAGACACTTTATCTCCAGAACTCCCATGGTCAGAACAGACGTGTCCACTTGCTTCGTGCTCGGAATCCCTCGCCTCAGGAGACGGGGGTAGCGGCGACTTAGGTTGTTGGGTGCAAATAGGAGATTCAAAACCATCGACACCGTCATCCCCAATCTGTGGACAAAGAAAATAATTTCTGACCACTCAATCCTTTCATTGTAAGAAAAAACAAAAATTTATATTCATCAAATAAAACTACCTTCAGTGATGAAGTATCAGATTCCTCCCCACAGACCAAATCTTTGTGACTATCACTTCCAGAAAGACGGAATGCAGGTGGTGATGTCTGCTCATACGCCTCAGCAACTTCTCTCCGCCTCCTTTTCCTTTGAGTCGTTGATGAAAAATGCATAGGACATATCCCTACTCGTCGGCAGACGTTTAATTTTTTTACTCTGCCGTGCAGCTCTGGCCTCAAGTTTGTTGACTTTCTCCTGAAGCTCCTTCAACTCTTCAACCAGCCAGTCGTTAGGCTGTTCTTCGTTGTTCCTTCGGCGTACGAGTACGAAGAACCCTGAAATGCACTGCTGTTTGCGACTAGATACGACTTTCTTATGACCCACTGTCTTGTTCACACGAATTGCAGCTGCTGTGGTTGCCGCCTTTGGTTGTCCCCTTCGATCGACAATGTGTTTTTTGTGCTTCGATTTCGGCACTTTCTTCTCCATAACAATCACAGGTTCCTAAGCATCTCCACCGGGCCATAAACACTTACTGAAAATAGTTTTTTTGTCTATTAATTGTTCCATATAGACAACTTTCTTGTCTTTAACCTCATCGTCCCACTCGCCCCAACCATCTTCTTCCTGTTGTTCTATCTCAATTATAGGTATAACCAATAGCTGATTCAAAAAACAGTAATCAAGTCAATAAATGCAAACCATTACAAACAACTAAGCAAACCCATCAAATTGCACTCACCGAGGGGTCCTCTTCAACCTCAATCACATCAGCGTGTGAGAGCATGGGGTATTTGGGGAGGTTCACATCACCACAATCGACCAACGCCCTAGATTGTGCCCAGTCAGGCAACTTTGATAAGAGCCTAGGAATGGCACGAAAGGCTAAAAACTGAAGAACTATCGCGAAACCTTGCAACCTAAATGTTTTCTGCTGCAGACGCGTAATGAAGATACTAACAGGATCTTCACTCTGGTCACTACTTCTTTTGGATCGAACTATACAGCCGGGTTTCATGCATGTTATGGTCTTCAGAAAAGACTCTCTCCCCCAGGGGGAATTTAAGAAACTTATCCACATCCTTCACCATTTGGACATACTTCAACGTAGAGCGATGGACCTGGTGAGTAGCTACAAGAACTCCATCAACAATCATGATGAGTGCCAGACGAAGCTTCCTCCCTCTTGACATGTCTGGTTCTGATTTTAACATCTCACCAATGTCTGCTAGTGTAGTGTCCTTATCGTTTCCAATCAGCTTCGCCCAATAAGGATCCACTTTATCACCGTTTACTGGCTGGTCGTCGTACCTGTAATCATCAGCAAACTCCCCACAAGGCAAACCCGTTAAGGTACCAAACTCCTCCAGAGAAAAGCGTAGAAGGCTATCCACCGAAAACTGTCGAAAGTATGTAACGTTCCTTGGTCACCAACTGTCTGGTCAGGAGTCCGTGGATAAGTTTGCAGGACAACGAGCATTGGTTTAGCAGGATGTCAAACAGCTTTCCAAAACATGAGTCTCTGATGAACTGAAACTCTGGAGTGCCTCTCAGCACCTCGTGTATGAATGTCAAAACATCAAGTTTGCAGTACACGTTGAGCCTCCGGTTCGGGAAATGACCGGTTGCGAACAACCTTTAAGGTAACCTGGTGTCGAAACTCGGTTGGTCACCTGTAAATTAGCACAATGGTCGATCAAACAGATTCTATAAGTTTACAATTTCTTTGATAGAGTTCAACACCAAACAATAAACGTACCGGAGTTTTGCGATGTCGAGGCGCCACCGTCCAAGACGCGACCTCGCCTCATATTCAATTTCCTATTCCTAAATAATATTTTTACAAATCAATTAGGTGAGAGATGTACAACTATAAACAAGAACATGTCAGTGAAGGAAATCAAAGGCTTTACCTTTTAGGTCACAGTGACGGCGAAGAACAGATTTCAGAAACAGAATTTCCGGCAAAAGAAATCAAACCGCCGTTCAAAAGCTACAGTGTTGAAATGGAAAGACCGACGCTCAAACAGCCATACAGAAACATCGACTCTCCGCCATCAAACTCAGTATTTACCACACCGTAGAAAATTAGCCACAATCGAACTAGGGTTTTTACCGAAAGAGGATCTTAGATGAGAGATGAAAAGGAAGAGGACGGGTGAAAAAGAGGACGGGGTGAAAAGTAACGACGCGAAGTTTGGTTTGGTTTCAAATAAAGGCCTCGTTGACACTGAGCCCAAAGTACACCTCAATAAAAAAGTACCCCATTTGTTAGTTTTTGGGCTTAAAGTACCCCTTTATGTGAATAACTCTAAATCGATACACCGTGTATAATATATATATATATATATATATATATATATATCACAATAAATTAAAGAGAGAGAAAATGGTTAAATGAGATGAACCCATTTTCAACACTCATCTCTTAATTTTTTAGGAAGTTTACTTAAATACCACAGAATTTAAGTGATATTACTAGAACATATAAAACATTTTAAAATTATTGGATTGCTTTTAATACCCAATGTGCATTTCTGCTGCATTGTAACAAAAAAACGTAATTACAAGAATATCATAGCCACATAAGCAAAAAATTTGTGCCACGTAGGAAATCGCTGACGTGTATTAATTAACTCAGTCAGCTTACGCCTTGGCTGAGTTATGGTTACGTTGTGGCTGACTTAAAAACGCGGCTGACTTATGAGAGAATAGAACATCACTCAGCCGTCTGTTACGATTTGAGTTACAAAAATCATTTTGACTTATGAGAGATCGGTAGACTTACGAACATAAATCAGGTGTCAGTGACGGCTGATTTACAGAAATCTGGCTGAGTTATGAGATAATGGCTGAGTTACGAACACAAGTTACGACTGATTTATACAACGGCGGGCTGATTTGTCAAAAATTTGGCTGTGTTGTAGATAAGAGACGGTTGAGTTATGTTTTTCGACTGAGTTATATTCTCCGGCACGCTGACTTATGGAGTTAAGGCTGAGTTACAAAAAGCTGTTAAACTCAGCCTTATTACGGCTGATTTATTAATAAAAGATTAATTACTATAATAGCATTCATTTTAGGATGAGTTATTTAACGATACGGCTGACTTAATATTACTAAGGCTGATTTAAGCAAAAAATTAATTACTAAAATACTATTCATGTGTTCGTTTGGCGGTTGACTTACCGATATTCCGTGTCATCAGCTCTTATTTGCCATGTCATAATGGGTCATGTCTTCCCATTATTAGGGTTCTTCATCTATCTCCTTGTTCTTATTCTTCTCCATCTACATTTTACATTATTTTCATTCATCAGAGATCAGGGAGATCTTATGTATCCGGTAATTATTGTTTCTCGTAACTGGATCAAGAAAAACAGATATGTATTCAATGCTGACGGTAGAGGGTGTAGAGTTGTGCATATAGATGCAAAAATAACACTATACGAACATTCGAAGATTGTACTTGATGATGACGGATTGAAGGAGTCGAACCATCAGATTCAGCTGATCTATAAGTTTTGTATGGATTTTTTGTATTACGGATTGAAGGAATCGAGCCAATGTAGAAGTTATGTATGGATTTTTTGTATTATGGCTGAGTTATGGATTTTGTTACAATATGGTTGAGTTATTAGAATTACGATACTGCTGAGTTATGAATTTCGTTCATATAAGTCATTGGTCAGGTGTAATGTATATCGCGACGTTTCGTATTTTGGGCGGAAAATCAGTTGATTTATTGATTTTCCCGCCCAAAATACGAAAAGTCGCGATATACATTACACTTGGCGGCTGACTTATAGGAATTTCATGGCTGACTTATAGGATTTAGGGTTTAGGGATCAGGATTTAGGGTTTAATGTATATCATTTAGAAAGTATATGATTTAGAGTCTCAACTGAAAATTTTTATACAAATTCAATTGAAAACACATTGTATATGGTTTATTGTATATGATTTTGGGTCTCAACTTATATATATAGGTAAAGTTTAAAGTACTTGTAAGACAACATATATCTGAAGATCAAGTTAGAGTAGCAACTTATAATTTAAAGAAAGTATATACATGCAGTTGATTTATATCCATTCGATATCAATACAATGAGATTAATTATAATTGTATAAGTCTTAAATTAAATTTTCGACTTTAGAGTATGTTTGAAGTTTGACTGAGTTATTTAATTACGAGACGGCTGAGTTATCTAAGTGATACGACTGAGTTATATAAACAAAATGGCTGAATTATAAATTACACGGCTGAGTTATCTAAACAAAAAGGCTGAGTGGTAAATCACGTGAATTGCTTCATCATATCATATACTTCTTAATTATAACTTTTCAAGACAGTTTCAGAGAGGACGATTTCGAAAGTAAAAATATCAATTGGGGAAAACGATTTCGTGGAAGACGCTTGCAGAAAAGACAATTTTGGCGAAGACGATATTGGAGAACAGTTTCAGAGAAAACGATTTCGAAAGCAACAATGTCGAAAGTAACAATATCAAATAATTAGGGTTTAGTCGACGAAAAAAGTTGTGGTTTGTTAATTACTGACGTGGATTATAGTTATTAGTGACATATATTTATTAATAACTTTATTAATTTTTAATTAAAAATATCTCAATTAAAAGAACTAATTAAGGGTGCTTATCGTCATTTCCTTAGAGTATAGAAAGATTTGAGTAATTTTTGAAAGATATATTGTATTCTAATAATATATGCATAGTTTCATGGTATTCAAATACTTATTCCTACTTTTTTCTTCTTTTCTCAATTACATGCTTTTTTTTTCACTAATCAATCATCTCTTTGCCATAAACAATATTTTTTTCATAATTTAGTTCACAATCATCCGATCTAACAATCTAAATCCATCCAATTAAACATCCTTCCCACATTTATCCCATATGTTGCGTCTTGACTGTCTTCAATCACTCTCCTTCGATGTCGTTATAAAACCAACCGCAACCGTTATCGCAATCACAACTGCTTTTTGGTATGCTGCGATCCAAACCGATAATATAACAGATTCTGTACTGTGAGGAATATGTTGTACATATATTTAAGAGGCTATTCTATATGATAAGGGTAAGTAGTATAGATGACATTTAATGTAAAATCTAAGGCTGATATATATATATATATATATATATATATATATGGGTTTTGGGGAATATAGTATGATTGCATACCTCTATTGTTTGGGCTTGTTATTTACTAGGGACGCAGATGTGTTATAAGACGGAGGGTATATATAGAAAAAATTGCAAACTAAAGGAAGAAATCGTATAGTATTTAAGAAAATGAAATGGAATAGAAAGAATACTTGTCAACAAAAAATAGTATGGTTATAAAACGCTTGTAGAATACTAAGGATATAATATGTAGTTGTTGGAACGTGGTTTATATATGCTTAATTATATTTGGTACTAACAATTGCAGCACTTCTAGTATGCAGACTATCATTCGAGTTTGGAATATATATTATACATTTTGAATAGTATCTTCCCCATTTCAAATTTCTATTTTTTTTTTTTTTTTTTAACGCAAACGGATTTATTAGTTGTGATAAGAATCCTCATAAAGACAATGAATTAGATAAGTTGGTACATAAAAGTGAGATTGAAAAGAAAACAATGTGGTTGGAGATCGCTTTGCTAGAATATCAGCACTCTTGTTGTTATGACGTGTTGTCCAGAGGAAAAGAGCAGAAGTAAACTTTCTTGACCAGAAGTTGATATCCATTTCAAATTTCTATATATCATGAATGACACACGAAATATACTTTTGGATTGTATTCGTGTGTCCAGTATAATTAATATAGTTGTCTTGTTATTTACATTGCCTCTTTTTATATGTCATTAATGTTAACCAAAAACTGTTTCCTATCAAAAGTATAACTGGCAAACTTGAGCCAAAATTTTATCACCTAATTATCAGATTATATGTGCTATTTTGTTAACGTTTATTAAAAAATTAGTTATATAGCAAATTGACCCAAAAAGAAGGAATTTCGGTCAATTCATTTGACGCCAAAACAGGAGAAATATGCAATTGATTGGTAAGATAACCGTTTCGATTTCTGAATTATTGTATTGTTTGTACTCAATAACTTACTTTAAACAAAAACTTACTTTAAACAAACCAGGTTTGAGTCCACCACTTTTTCTTTTTTGCTTAGGCCTCTCAAATTGCCGCAGAGGATTTGCTCCTTCTTCTCTCAAATCTTGAGTAGAGCTACCTTTCTGATTTTTTTACCGAAAATTTTATTTTTGAAAATTTTTAGATTCTTCATTCCTTTTTCCCGCCTAAGCTCCTTTTTCCTTTGTTATTCTGTTTCCTTCTTTGGCTTTTAATTTCAATCTCGATTACCAAAATATATGAATTTCCTTAATCTACCTGTCAATCACGATTCTTATGAAGAATCATCTTGGACTGTTTTTAACCTACTTCCCAAAAGAAATCCATCACGACGATTCTGATCTTCTGGTGCTTCTTCGCCGGTGTTTACAATGACAAAAAACCTCCACAAAGCCTTACAATCAATAACCATTGCTGATGATGAGCCCATTGTCCTCACTGATGACCCGAAGTTCACGGTGTTTGAAGCGAACTCCCTGAGTCTGCTCGGAAGACTCCTCAACCCTGACTGTCAATCCATGTCTCGGATGATTGGAGATATGCCCTGACACTGGCGTGTTTATGAACGAGTTAGAGGGATCGCCCTCTCCCGGGACAAGTTTCAGTTCATATTCCAGCGGAAAGATGACCTCTTGTCTGTGCTTCGTGATCGTCCCTAGTCCTTTAATCAATGGACCATGAACTTGGAGAGATGTGTACCTTCACCATCAGATGATTTCCTAACAAAGTTTGAGGTCTGGATCCGTATTAGGAACATCCCCTACAACTATTACACCATTGAAACAATGAATCAACTGGCAAGAGCCATAGGAAAGGTGGAGGAGATCGCGTATGATCCTAGTGTCTCTCAGAGAGCTGATTTCATCCGCGCAAAGGTCCTCTTCGATATTTCTTCCCCAGCACGAGATGAGAAAGTTCTCAATCTTCCCACGGGTGGCCCGGTAATCATCTCATATGAATATGAAAAGCTTCGAAAGAAATGCTTTCATTGTTTCAAGCTTACTTATCAGAAGTCTCAGTGCCCTCTCCTCAAGAAGTCAAAGACTAAACATGAACCTCTTAGACACCCTGCAGGGGTAGTTTCCTCTGTGAAACCTACTGCCCTCGTTCCTTCCTCCAAAGGAGCTGGTGATGTTCCCCCAGGCTTCCCACCATTGTTACCTGAGTTGTCTGCAGAAGAGAATCAGATGGCCATCCTATATATTTCTCACTCTGATGAAACTGAATGCCTTGCTCGCATTAATCGTGTCAAAATGGCTATCCAGGAAGAGAACAATACAACAGAAAGAATGCCTCGAATCACGCATGATCTTAACAAGGGCAAAGGCTTGGCATTTGATTATGATAAGGACAACAATTCTATCAAATCCATCAACACCAAGCCTGTTTGGTCTGCGCCCGAGCGTCTGTTGGTTACAGAGTACCACGGTTGTCTGTCGGAGCAAATTTTCACCTCTCCTGACACCCCTCATGTTCCAACGGTCTTCAATCTTGGTGTTTCTACTAAGGCTTCTAGTTCCGGGAACATGGGTGGGGTTAAAAGAGGTCGCGGTCGTCCTCCTGCATGGAAGAGAAGGACTATCAGTTCCCGAACTGTGACACCTAAATTGGCTTCGGTTATAGTTTCTGACGGAGTTACCAGTAGCAGCAAAAGGAAAGCTGATTCTGAGAACAGAGACCTTGTGAAGAAATCAAACAATAACCAACAACCTACGGTGGCTTCCGTATTGAAGCCGCTGCCTCCCCAATGAATATATTATCTTGGAACTGTCAAGGTGTTGGCAACATTGAGACAGTTCGCTTTCTCCGGACGTTACATTGGCGTTTTTTCCCAGATTTTCTTTTTCTTATGGAAACAAAGCAAAAGTTTGATTACATTTCTAATTTACAACAAAGTTTGGGTTATGACAAAGTTCTAACAGTGGAGCCAGTTGGGCATAGTGGTGGTTTAGCAGTGATGTGGAAAAGTAGTTATATGGTTGAGATTCTCTCCAGTGATAAGAGGATCATTGACTTGAAAGTGTCTTTTGGTTCTTTGACCTTCTTTCAAACTTGCGTCTATGGTGACCCAGTTAGAGGAAATCGACAAGCTGTTTGGGATCGTTTAGAAGTTCTTGGCCTCAATCGTGATGAGGCTTGGATTTTGGCTGGTGACTTTAATGAGTTACTGTCCAATGATGAAAATTTAGGTGGTGTGGTGCGTCCTGAATCTACCTTTTGGGGGTACCAAAACATGTTTCATAACTGCAGGATTCGTGAACTTTGAAGTTCTGGAAATGGCTTCTCTTAGGCTGGATGGCGTGATGAAGTGTGGGTGCAATGCCGTTTAGACAAGAGTTTTGGAAATGATGAATGGTTCTCCTTGTTCCCTCGCTCTTCGATGGAATATTTAGAGCTCTGGGCTTCTGATCATCGGCCCCTCATTATTAACTTTGCTCTGGAACGGGAGGCTGGCTCTCGTGGAAGGTTTTATTTTGACAAACGTATGATCGACAAGGAAGGTTTTACAGAGTGTGTAACTGAAGGGTGGGGTGATATGGAGGAAGATAATGGATCGAATTAGCCGTTGTCGAAGCAATATGGCAAAATGGAAGAAGCAATCTGCACTTAATTCAAGAGACCGTATTACTCGACTTAAAGCGGCCCTTGAGGCTGAAGTCTGTAAAATTCTTCCGGTACACTGTACAATGCAGAGTTTTAAAAAGGAGCTGGCTAGAGCGTACCATGATGAAGAACTGTTCTGGAGACAAAAATGTAGTGAAGAATGGCTGAAAGCAGGAGACAGAAACACCAGATATTTTCACAATTGTGTGAAAGGGAAGAAAGTTACAAACAGGATCCTTATGTTATTGGACTCCCTAGACCATGAAAATTTCTCAGAAGGGGCCAAAGGTGAAATCGCTGTTGATTACTTCAGGGATTTGTTCATGAGCTCAAACCCATTTGATCTCGAGTCCCTCTTCCTTGGCTTTGAGAGCAGAGTTACAGAAGAGATGAACGAAAGGCTCATAGAACCTATTACAGCAGAGGAGATCAAGAGAGAAGCCTTCTCTATTAAAGGAAGTAGTGCACCCGGTCAAGATGGTCTCACAGGTGTCTTCTACCAGAAATTCTGGCATGTGGTTGGCCCTGCGGTGGTGAAAGAGGTTCAGAGCTTTTTTGCAACTGCTATCCTCCCTGAAGGATGGAATCATACCCAGCTGAGCCTCATTCCAAAGATCTCAAACCCATGTCGTATGCAGGATATGAGACGTATTATCCTCTACTCAGTTTACTATAAGGTAGTCTCCAAGATTCTCTGCTCTCGCCTTCAAGTTTTTCTACCTGAAATCATCTCTGATACTCAAGGAGCCTTTGTCTCTGGTCTCCTGATCTCGGACAACATCATTATAGCCCATGAGATGGTTCATGGTTTACGTACAATTGAGACTGTGGCAAAAGATTTTATGGCTATCAAGACTGACATGTCAAAGGCGTATGATAAGGTGGAGTGGTGTTTTTTGGAAACTCTCTTGGAAAAAATGGGGTTCTGTAGAGTATGGGTGCGTTGGATTATGTCTTGTGTTACCACTATCTCCTATTCAGTCCTTCCGAATGGACAACACCATGGTTTCATAAAACCAGAGCGTGGTATTAGGCAGGGAGACCCTCTCTCCCCCTTTCTCTTTATCCTTTGCGCAGAGGCCTTAGTGAATTGCCTTAACCAGGCAGAGAATTCAGGTCGTCTTAGTGGCATTCGTCTGTCAGCTCATGGTCCCTCTGTGCATCATCTTCTCTTTGCCGATGATACCTTATTAATGTGTAAAGCTTCTGCTGTTTAGGCCTCTAAACATATCCTCTGCCTCAAGCTCTATGGTGATGCTTCGGGGCAAGTAATCAACAACTCAAAATCGTCTGTGATCTTTGGTGCCAAAGTTTGTGATTCACTGAAACAATCCGTTAAATTGACTCTTGGCATTGATAAAGACGGTGGAGAAGGAACTTATTTAGGCCTACCGGAATGCTTCTCTGGTTCTAAAAGGAAGCTCCACAGTTTTCTTCGTGAGAAATTACAAGGGAGACTTCATGGTAGCTATGCAAAAGCCTTGTCTCATGGGGGAAATGAAGTCCTCCTAATCCTAAAGTCTGTTAGTCTTTGTCTCCCTGTCTTTGCCATGTCTTGCTTTAAACTCCCGAAAGATGTCTGCCAGAAGCTTACAAGTGCTATGACAGAATTCTGGTGGAGCAATGGTAACCCTGGAAAGAGAATCCCATGGATAGCATGGAAGAAACTTTGTCGACCTAAAGAGGAAGGAGGGTTCGGCTTTCGTGACATTGAAATGTTTAACCAGTCTCTTCTTGGCAAGCAGGCGTGGAGAATTTGGCATAAACCTGAGTCTCTCCTAGCGCGTATTCTCAAGGATACATACTTCTGGAACAGACCTTTCTTAGAATGCAGCCCTGGAACACGGCCATCCTTTTCTTGGCGCAGTATTCTTCATGGACGTGACCTGCTGAAACAAGGCCTTATAGTATCTATTGATAATGGTGTGGGCACTAACGTTTGGATGCACAAATGGATAATTGATAAGATCCCCAAAACACCTAGTTATCTCCCGGACTCTGTGATTGATCTCACATTACAGGTTGCAGACCTCCTTGATCTGATCACAAATACTTGGAAGGAACATCTAGTACGGAAGACCTTTGATACTAACGATGCTGCCTTGAGTCTTGGCACACGGGTTCATACCTCAAGAGTGGATATAATGATTTGGGGGCTAACTAAAGATGGTGTCTACTCCTCTAAAAGCGGCTATCAACTGATTGATACCCTGCAACCCCTGCAGTCTACGCCGCAACATGTCACCCCTCCTCTTCAAAAACAATTATGGAATCAACTCTGGAAGACTCCTACATTTCCGAAGCTGCACCACTTTCTTTGGCGAGCAGTTTCTGGTGCCTTACCTGTCAGAGAAAGATTGTCCTCCCGTGGTATAGTTGCCAATCCATCCTGCCCGAGTTGTGGTAGCCCCTTAGAGAGTATATGCCATGTTATGTTCCATTGCCAAACAGCACGGGAGATTTGGCAACACTCGATGATCCCTTTACCGCCGGCTGGTTTCTCTCAAAACTCGGTCCTCTTGAATGTTCATTACCTCCTTTCTCGAAGCAAAGACTGGAAACTACCAAAGTCAGTGAGATTGTTGTTCCCCATGGTATCTTTGGTACATTTGGAAAGGTCGGAACAGCTTTATTTTTGAGCAGGTTAAGCAAGACACTAGAACTTTCCTGGCTACGGCAATCATGGAAGCTGAATCGTGGTTAGAACTCCACCACTGCATTGATGTTCCTCCAGATCACACGTCTGTTTCTGACCTTCCCCCATCTTCTTGGAGTAAACATTGGTGGGTCTTGGTTGCAAAATGGGGTAGGTGGAGCTTCCTGGTTAGTGTGTGACCACTATGGGAATGTTCTTTTCCATAGCCGCCGTGCTTACTCTAGCATCTCATCTCCATTAGAGGCGGAGTTACTCTGTATGTGGTGGGCTGTAGATTCACTTCGAACTATGAGAATCAAGAACATGATCTTTGAATCCTCCTTTGTACTTGCCCGCAATGCCATGCTCTCACACATCTCGGCGCCCAACCTGCAACCACTAATAAACCAGATTCGGCAGAGTCTTAATGCTTTTGACTCTTGGAGCTTGGCGTACACTCAACCCTGCAACAACCAGAGTGCTATCCTTATTGCCACCAGTGTGACTAGAGATGGCCGTCACCAATCCTATATTGCAGTTAATGGCCCCAAATGGCTGGGTTCTCACATTTCAGCTGAAGCTTCGGAACCCATTCCGACTGAAGTCTTATTTGCCTTGTTTGGCTTCTATTCCTTTCAGTCCCTTTTGGCTTTTTATTGTTTTCCTTCTCTCTTTGTTCTTGTTGTTTGGTTATTTCCAGTTAAACCCGGTCTCAATACTCTGTACCCTGGGGGTTGTCCTTGATTTCAAATAGTGTTAAAAAAAAAAAAAAAACAAACCAGGTTTTATTTTTCTATGGACATTATCAAAAATACTTTCGATTGTTGGCCACATGATTGAACAAAAAAAGACAATTAAAAAAAATAACAAAAACTAATTTAAAATTTTGAATAAAGGAAATATATAATTTTTGTTAATATTTGTTTTTTTTTTCAAATTTTGAAAGAAAATATTTTTCATTGATTCTTCAAAATATGATGAAAAATATATAAAAAGTGTTGGAACGATATATAAAAAATTGATTTAAAAAACATTAATTGATATATACTTTGAAGAATAAATAATTTATTCTAATTTTTAATCCTAAAATATTATTGCTATTTAAAAGTTACGGATCTTAAAATACATATTAACAAAAGAATCAATATAAATAAAATATATAAATATTGTGCCGAGACAATATTATGAAAATCAGAATCAAAGACTTCCTCTAATCATTTAGAAATTTATATGTCAAGAATGATTATAAATAATCTTGTCGGGCTGGTTTTTCACATATCATTGTGAAGGCTCCACGTTGACATGAGATCCTCACCATTCGAGTACTTGTGCGGCTGAATGTTTCCCGAAGTGTTGCTTCCACCCGGGAGCAGGAACGACCCATGTGATAGGATAATTTTCACAGGCGTCAATGCAGCTCGCATATGCCCGATGGCTAAGATTAGCAGATCTGACAGAAAAAATTCTACCAGATAAATCCATGGAGGATCTGGGTGCAAATGCACACATAAAGGGAAAACAAATATCAGAGGATCCGGGTCCTCAGTGGCGTGCGCACAAAAAGAGTTGAATAGTCTGCTAAACCGTCTCCCGGAAGCAGCCAGTGCGGACAGTAGGCAATAAAATAGGCGAGCACGGATAAAGTGAATGTAAGGTAGTGAAAAAGATGTTTTATTCACACAAGTTAAGATAACAAAATTTTTTTATGGTTCTGGGCTAAGATTAATAGCAAATTTCTTACCCCGGCCTTTAACAAACAGATGATGTAGAAAAAAAAACCAGCGGAGGTGGGGACGGATGAAAAGAATGAATAAACAGTAACGAAATTATCGGGAATTTCCATGGTAACTAGCTATAGACTCAAGCATCATGGACTAGAAGGACAACGGGATTGTTGGCGTCTCATCTTCTCGTTCTGGGAGAAAAGTTCGGCGAACTCCGGGAAATTCAACCTCTGGGGGAATTATACATTCTATTTCGTAGACTAATGCGTAAGGAGTCTCCCCAGTTGCCTTTCTAGGCGTGTTCCGGTGTGACCAGAGCACACCTTCGAGTTTGCCGGCCCATCTGCCTTTCTTTTCGTCCAGCATTTTCTAGAACCCATCAAGGATTGTTTCGTTGGCTGCTTCCGCTTGGCCGTTGCCTTGTGGATACCTCGGAGTTGAAAAACTCAGACGGATCTTCTACTTTTCGCAGAATGATATGAAACGGTTGGAGATGAACTGAGAACCATTATCAGTTATGATTTCATATGGGACTCCACGTCTACAGATGATGTTTTTCCATACAAAATGTTTAACTTGAGCATCTTTAATTCTAGCATAGGAGTCTGCTTCAATCCATTTAGAAAAGTAATATGTGGGCAAATACTGCTTTTGCTTAGATTTATGCATGGGACTGAAGATATCCATTGACCAACGCTTGAATGGGTATGGAGATAATATCGACGATAAGATTTCGGCTGGTTGGCGTATTGTTGGAGCGTGGCGCTAGCACTTTTCGCATTTTCTTTCCCCTTTCGGTTTGCGAGTTGGTGTCGGTGGTTGGAACGAGTCCGATTCGTCCATCTCTATAGGATCTTCGAGAATTTCTTCTTCGAGATCTTCTTCGATGAGTGTGATTATATCGGATGGTCCAATGCTTGGACGCTCTATGAACTCTACCTGAATAATCCTATTTTCTACTGGGGCAGAGGTTGATGACAAAGCTGCTAGGGCGTCGGCTGGTGCATTTTCGCCCCGAGGAATTCTCGTAAGTTCAAATTCCATGAATTATTTTGCGAGATGTTGGACTATCTTCAGATACGCGCCCATTCTCTCATCTCGAGTTTCGTATTCTCCGCTGAATTGGTTTGCAACCAGCTGAGAATCACAATAGCGTGGATGTTTTTCCACCTTGATTCTGTGGGCGTGTCTCAACCCAGTGATCAGGGCTTCGTACTCAGCCTCATTGTTGGATGCTGGGAAATCTAGTCGGAATGACTGTTCTTGGATTTCTCCCATGAGTGAAATCAAACGGATCCCTATTCCCGTTCCTTGTTTTGAGGATGATCCATCAACGTGAAGGATCCAAGTAGTACTTACAGATTTTTTCTTACTTCTTTGAGGAGGGAGTTTGACAAGAAAGTCGGCGAGAACTTGTGATTTTGCGCATGTTCTTGATCAAAATTCGATAGCGTACTCGCTTATCTCAACTGCCCACTTAGCCAAACGTCCTGAGAGACTTGGGCTGTGCAAAATGGTTATGAGTGGGAAGGTAGTTAGGACTATGATAGTATGCGACTGAAAGTAAGGCCTGAATTTTTGCGCAGATGCAACCACCAATAAGGCCAGCTTTTCCATCTGCGGGTAGCAAGTCTGAGCATCAGTAAGAGTTTGGCTCACGTAAAAGACTGGTTGTTTTTCACCTCTCTCTTCCCTAATCAAGACTCCGCTGACTGCGGTCTGCAAGACAACAGTGTAGAGGAACAAGGGTTTTCCCACCACTGGTTTAGCGAGCACTGGCGGGCTTGCGAGGTAAGCTTTGAGCTGTTGGAAAGCTTCCTCGCATTTTTTTGTCCAATCAAACTTCTTGTTTTCCCTCAACATGTCGTAGAAAGGAAGACATTTATCGGTTGATCGAGATACGAACCTGTTGAGCAAGGCTACGCGCCCAGTAAGTATTTGGACCTCTCTTTTGGTCTTTGTGGAAGCCATCTCGATCAGAGCGTCGATTTGCTTTGGATATGCTTCGATACCTCGGTGGGTTACAAAGTATCCGAGGAATTCTCCAGAAGAGACTGCGAATCTACACTTCGCGGAATTGAGTTTCATGTTGTGTTTGTTCAAACAATCGAAACAATCCGATAAGTGTTTCACGTGATCCTCCTCTTCAAGACATTTTACGAGCATGTCGTCTATATAGACTTCCATGGTCTTTCCCAACTGATCAGCAAAGCTTTTTCCACCAATCGTTGGTAAGTCGCGCCAGTGTTCTTCAGTCCGAAAGGCATCACCTTGTACCAATACGTTCCACGATCTGTGATGAATGTCATTTTTTCTCGATCATCTGGATTTATCATAATCTGGTTGTATCTACAAAATGTGTCCATGAAAGATAGCAGTATGTTTCCGGCTGTTGCCTCGACTAGTCTGTTAATGTGCGGAAGCGGGAAACTATCTTTGGGACAGACCTTGTTAATGTCTGTAAAATCCACGCAAACACGCCACTTTCCATTCTTCTTTTTGATGACTACCGGATTGGCAAGTCAATCGGGATACCGTACTTCAGTGATTGATCCAACTTTGAGGAGTCTTTCGACTTCGTCGTTGACAGCCCTTGCCCTTTCTGGACCGAGCTTTCGCCTTTTTTTGCTTGAACGGTTTGAAGGTTTGATCAACGTTGAGCTCATGGCAGGTCGTGTTGATGTCGATACCGGACATGCCTTCTGCTGCCCAATAAAAAATGCTCATATTCTTCATAAGGAGAGAAATGAGCTCGGATTTGATTGGTTCCTTAAGGTTTGCACCGATTTCGACGCATCTCTCGGGATGGGAATCGTCGATGCAAACTGAGATCACTGCTTCGCATGAACTTTCGTCTTTTTGCTCCTTCGCGTCCTCCAGATGTAGTTGGTGGAGGAGCTTTGAGAGCTCGGCCTCTGCCTTTCGTTTTCCCTTCTCTATGGGTTTGTCTGTTACGGGGTTCTGAAGTTTGTGTTCGATAAAGAGAGAAGTTCGAGAGCTCCTTTGTTCTCCCCAAATCGTCTCGGTTCCGTTAAGAGTTGGGAACTTAAGGCAAAGGTGGTAGGTGGATGGGACGGCCTTGATGGTATTAAGTCAGGGCGTTCCCATTAAAGCATTATAGATGGTTGGATGGTTAGCTACTGAGAATTGCACCGATATGGTACCTCCAACCGTAGTAACCGGAAGGACGATGGCTCGTTGGGTCATTAATATGCGTCCAGAGAAACTCGTCAATGGCTTAGGTTCATCTATCAGTTTATACGATCCTGTTTCCATCCTATCTTGGGTTTTTCGGTAGATCACGTTTACTGTACTACTGGTGTCGATCAAAACCCTAGATAGATCATTATCGGCAATTGTGAGTTGAATCACAAGCGGATTGTTGTGGGGATGGATGACCCCATATGCTTTTGATTTATCGAAGATGAGTGCATCCTTAGTCTTGTTCTTCGATTCTGGACGATCGATGTCATTTCCCGCCTGTTGCTGGGAAGCTTTTATCGAAGATATCGAATCGTAGAAGAACGACGATCCTCCCATGATCGTATTCACCGAGGATTCGTGGGATGCCCTAGGGACATCGGGAAAGTTTTCTTTCCGGATTGAATCCAATCCTCGGAGATCTCTAGAATCGGTTTGGCTCCACCCAGCGGATGATTCGAGTTAGTTCGTCTTGGCATCTTTCGTTTCTCGAAGTAAGAAAGCTTTTGGATCCCCTCCTTCTAGCACCAAATTGTGGGAACGAGATTTCGCACAATGTATTTTCGGAAAGTAAATTTGATAATTATGTCCCAAAAGTTCTGGAATGAGAAACCTCACAAAAGATTTTAGTAAATTTCTGCAAAAGTGGAGAATAAGAAAAAAGAAATATGAGAAAACGATTTTATTGCTAAGTCTCATATGAGTTTTCCATGTGTCACAAGATGTAGAAATCGATCCTTATTTATACTAAGACATCCTAAGTCCTAAACAGCCTAAGTTTCCATGTGGGACAAGGGTCTTTTCCTTTTTCCACCGAATTTTCCATAAATCTTCGAGTAAACTCCAGAATCTTCCGTAAGTCGGTGTTTAGCTCTTGTTCGTCTTCCGGTTTATCGGTTTTCTTTGATAGACGAAACATTGCGATTTTTCCAGAAACTTACGAAAACATTGGTATGTTCATGGAAAGACCCCGAAGACGAAGAACGAAGCGAAATGAGACGGGACGGAAGATGAAATCCTGCTCGGTCTTCCTTGGTGACAGAGGAGGCCGAGCTGGCTGCTTCCTACCCCATTGTGCATCCAGCTCGGTCTCTAGCATGGGAGGAGATCCTCCGATGGCTCGCGGGATGCATCTAGCTCAGTATCCTGAAAGGTGATAGCCAGCTCGGTATCCAGGAGGGAGGGTAAAACCAAGTTGACTGCATCATGACAGCCAGCTCGGTATCAACGCAAGGGGAAATACCGAGCTGACTACTCCATGCTGTCCATTACCGAGCTGGCTGCAATACCCAACTTGTAGATGGCAAAACTCCATCATACGAACTCCGTTTGATCTGATTCTTCTTCTGTGAGCTTCATTATTGAGTTGAGCTTCATTATTGAGCTGACTACTCCATGCTGTCCATGTGTTTTGGAAGATACACCTCGATCATTGAACATATATCATGTCCAGCTCGGTTTTCACGGAAGGTGACAGTCAGCTCGGTATCCAGAAGGGAGGATAAAACCGAGCTGACTGCATCATGACAGCCAGCTCGGTATCCAGGAGAGAGGATAAAACCGAGCTGACTGCATCATGACACCCAGCTCGGTATCCTTGCATGGGAAGGCACCGCACTGACTTTTTCGTGCTGTCCAGCTTGATGTTCAGTGGTACACGCTTGGAAGGATATATAACCAGCTAGTTATGACAGTCAGCTCCATATCCTTGGTTTCCCAAAATACCGAGCTGGCTGTCCTTCATGCTTGGTTGATTACCTTTTACTTGAAAAATCGTAACTTTCATCGGTTTATCGGAAAACCTTCCAAAGGACGAAAGGATCGGCCGATCATGTTGAAAAGATGCATGCAGCTCGGTATTTTGGGCAGAACTTGATACCGAGCATGCTGTCTTTATTTTTCTCAGCTGATCGTTCTTTGTTCGATGAATCACATTTTTATTGGTTTATCGATAACACTCTCGAAAAACATTTTTTCATACGTTCGCCGTAAAGTTATCGATAAAATAATTCAAAACAAACTTTTTCCGAACTTATATATAAATACGGAAAATTTTCTCAATATCTAAATATTTTAGTCGTTAATTCTGGAAATGTGGATTTTGATCCCAACAGAGCTGATTGTCCTGTATCCGAGCAGTTTTCCCGAAAAAACCGATAAAAGTCGCGATTCCTCGAGTAGGATGCAGTCAGCTCGGCAGAAAGGGGAGAGTTGACCAGCTCGGCATTTTCTCCAGCCATAAACACCGAGCTGGCAACACCAAGCTGGCTGACATCTCTCGGAATGTCGAGCTGATTGTCCTGTTTCCGAGCAGTTTTCCCGAAAAACCGATAAAAGTCGTGGATCCTCGAGCAGGGTGCAGTCAGCTCGGAAAAAGGGGAGAGCTAAACAGCTCGGCATTTTGTACAGCCAGAAATGCTGAGCTGGCTGACACCTCTTTGAATGCCGAGCTGATCGTCCTGCTTCCAAGCAGTTTTCCCGAAAGACCGATAAAAGTCGCGATTCAGACCGTCGGCGCAGCAAGGCATCAAACAACTCGGCAGATCATCAGCCAGCTCGGCAGATCATCAGCCAGCTCGGCAGATCATCAGCCAGCTCGGCATTCTTCTTCCCAACCAAGATGCCGAGCTGACTGACTGATTCCCATGCTGTGCCAAAGTGCTGAGCTGACTGTCCAGTCTCGGCATCTCCCGATCTTTCCAGGCATGCAACCAGATCGACATTCTCTTCCCCTCCAGCAGATGCCGAGCTGACTGCATGATTTAACTATTGCTTCCTCCAAATGTGCCAAGCTGACTGAATGGGAGGAGTTTCCGATCTGAGCGTTGCTTGCAGATCTCATTTCGAGGACTTATCGATGCGTTGTCGTTTTCGATAGACATAAAAATCACAATGTTCTCTGAAAACAACGCGAAGTTCGATTAAAACATGGGAAAGTTTACAAAAACATTAACTAAGTCAAACCAAAAAGTCAAACCAGAGAAATCACTTAACCAATGATTTATGCCGAGCTGGATGGAATAGGGCTGGGTATTTGGAACTCGGATCGGATTCGGGTTGGATAATTCGGGTTTCGGATCGTTTGGTTATGGACAAATTGGTACCGATCAGATAATATATAAACTTCAGTTCTGATTCAGTTCGGTATATGTCGGATCAGGTAATTTTGGATATACCCAAAATTGAACCGATCATGTTCGGTTCCACAAAATCTGTATCCAAAACTATCCGATTGTAATAAAATGGAATCAAAACTAACTATGTGATCCCAGAATCGAAGAATACAAAAACCAATCTAAACAAATTAAAGAGAAAACCAACAACCTAACTACTAAGTTGCAAAGCCACTGTGGATCGTGTGTTGAAAAGAAACGGTTGGTCTTATATTGCGTGCGGCGCTTGCAGTCGTAAACTTGACCGGTCCGGGACCTCCTTGCGCTGCAACAGATGCGTCTCATCGAGAACCACAGGCAGTGTGAGGTAATAAATATACAACTATAATAGCCTAGTAATTTTTGAAGATTGTAGGCAAATGATTTTACATCTACTAAAGTTAGTATTAAATCATCAGCATTTGCATTAAAAAGTTTCAAATTTACTGAATTATTTTACTATGTATCCAAATGCACAGAAGAGAATACGATCACACTCTAATTTAGAATGCTTTTAAGGATACATAGTACAATGTCATCCTACTAGGTTGCCTATTAGGAATACACAATTTCATCTCCCAAGCTCTGGCAAACCGGGTTATCTACCTTATAAAAATGTATGTGACCATATTTTGCAGGTACCGAGTGGAGTTATCTGTGAAGGATGAAGAGGGGACCGCCACATTCATTGTTTTTGACGCCGAGATGACTAAACAAACATCAAAAACCCCTCCCACTCTTACCTTGGAGGTAACCTACTCTTCCCTTATATTACACATACTAGTTAGTTACTGAGTAGACAAACTTGAATAACTATTAATTTAATATATTAGGAAAACGAGAACGACCCGGATGAGCTGCCAACGTGTCTCCAAACATTTTTTGGTAAAAAATATATCTTCAAGATAAGAGTTAGCCCCTTTAATTTCACACCCAACCATAGGACTTTCACCGTCTCGACAATGACCGTAAACAACCTGGATGAAGCTCAAGATCAGGTTTTACCTTCTATGCCACTATATAAACACTTTTGGGAAAACCTCACACCACTTTATACGAGTACCATATTAACCAAAATATACCATCTTTTCTTCAACATGAAGAAGCTCCGCAGGCGGATGTCGTTACACAACAACATGCACCTTAGCCTGAAAATGATGTCCAGCACAACTTACCGCATCTACGTGTTGAAGGACTCAATTCTGGGGTGAATTCTGAGGCCGGGAGTAGCGGCAATGTCAATGACCATGAGGGAACTGGTAAGGTCGGGGTTACCCTTCGAAAACGTCAAAGGGAATAAGTGATCAACAAGTAATAACTTTCTGCAACTTCACTTTCTTATTATATTTGAAGTTATGTATGTGGGCATGTAAGTGAACCACAACTGCAATTTTATTCAGTTTGTTTCTTAAACTATGTGGGTTTCTAAGTGAACCACAACTGCAATTTTATTCAGTTTGTTGCTTAAACTATGTGGGCTTTTAAGTGAAACACCAACATTGTTTTCAACTTCGGTCTCTTTTTAATATACGTGGGCTTCTATTTTTAATCTATTTGACCAAGATTTATAAAAGTATTATGATTTAAAAATACCACCAAATAAATAAAATCATGATGATGTTGGTATGTTAACAAGTAAAATTAATATTTAAATCTTTCATATTATGATCTACACAAATAAACAAACTGCATTCTTTTTCTTCGTTAATTTTTGGGGTCATAATAAAAACATACAATATAAACTACGTCAACTATTCTCTATGAAAATACTAATCCTCGACGTCAATGTTCTATACACACATATAAAAAACTTCAAGAGCATCAACCAAACTTCAAGAGCATCAGTCAATCTTTCATCACGCTTGTATTGTTCGTTGGTTAAACAGGACTACAAACTGTCCAGTATGTAGATAAACAGAGATTTAAGAAATGCTTCAGACTTATAAGTCTAATCTTTACAAATAAAAATTTCTCATTCATCTCTTATTTCGGTTTCGATTCTTCTTGTCAAATCACACTATAATTAAATCAGAATATGGAATACTCATAAACCATCCCCTCCTTTCCCAGTCAAATCACTATTAATCACAAACCAGTTTTGCAAGCAGTAAACAACTAATCAATCGTACGAGAAATGAGTTGACGTCAGCGTATCGTTGGTCCTACGTTTCAAGTAAAGTGTTCAAATGTAAGGGATAAGGTTAACCTCTCAAATTCAACAAACGCGTAATTGCTAAAAGTTACTTCTATATGTGACTAAAACAAATCATGTAGATATACGTTAAACAAAACCTAAGCTTCATCTAAGAAAAGTTCAGACAATATTTCAAGTTTAGATATTTATAAAATCACCGACAATATTACAACTCATTTTGGAACACAAACGCATTAGATGATTATATCACGACAAGACTGAAAAACGCAATCCATATAAGTACATGGTAATGAACATAGCAGTTCTACTACGGAATAACCTTCCTGTTTCCAATTGCCAATAGATAAACAAACCATACGATCAATTTATTAATTCAGTACCAAATCTAAACCGCATAATGAGCTGTTATCTCTACAGATAGAAAAACTGTCATGCCTAGAAAACGGTATCTTCAAACTTGGCCCATTTATAAGTAACTAAACACCAAGAAATAAACAATTACATTTATCAAATGTCGCCTGAGATTCCTGTTGTGCAATTAACTTATACAATTAACAACACTCCCACACCTCCCACAAACACAATTTAAGACAAACACCACCTACTCATATATTTTAACCTTCAAGACAGCCTAGACGGAAGACTCTGAAAAGACAAGTCATAACATGGTAATAATATAAATACGTATTAGATTAGCCATATCAAAACCACAAAACCAGCTAAAAAAAAAGGATACTCTCTCTCCTTCACCCAAAAAATGTCACGCCAAATATTGGGAAAAAACAAGATTCACTCCCTACCCCGTGAACTCCGAACTGTCATCTTGGAGAAAATCGCGAAAGAGTCTCCCATTGATTTTGTGAACAGCATAAGTTCATGCAAAGATATGGCTGACGCAGTGGACAACGAGGTTTACCGCAATTTAAACCTCTCTCCTTCCGTGAAGAAGCCATTGACGGTTACTACATACCCTAAAGTGATGGAAAAGTGTCTTGATAGCGGAAACCTCGAGGCACACTACGTGAAAGGAATACTATGCTATTTCAAGGAGAATAGACCGGTCGATGGGATGCAACACTTTTGCGTATCAGCAAAAGGAGGGCATAAGGAATCACTCTACCTCTACGGTATCATCTTACTATGCAACGATCAGATATGTGAAGGTAATCATTATCTTAAACAGCTTCAATGGGTGGACAACACGGAAGCCGCTGATAGTTGCTGTAAGGGGATTAAGAGATCACTCCATGGTATCAGAGTCGAGAGGAAAGCTATATATTACACTTCAATATTGAAGCTCCAACCAGGAGAGGAGTGCCGCGATATAAATGATATGGATAACACCTGTGACAAGTGTTTTGGTTACAAACGTGTGGTCAAATTCATCTTTATGATGTGACTTTGAGAAGCATCTCATTAGAATAATTTATCTTTCATTTACAATTCCCATTTTATAATAATCAGTGTGAGCATACCTGAGTCTACTTTACAGTATGTATTTCCCTTTTTCACTCCGGGTTAATGTAACACTTAAAGACTATTCAATTTAAAGTCCTTTACATGTTACCCCAAAGAAATGGCAGATAGTTTACTTACTCAAATGATACAGATTTTGTGACGCACACATTGTTTAAAGAGTCAGCCACAATTTAATTATTTCACCGTTCTCTGAATCTTCGTCAATAAAGGTTAACCACCATTATCATTCACCAAACTGAAGAACAAAAAGAAAAGAAAATGAAACAGGTTAATAAGATGTTAAACAATTAGAGTCTCCGTAAGGCCAAAAAAAACATTCGCAAAATAAATTCTATGAAAATAAAAAACCAAGCCGAATGAATTGTCCGAAGGAATTACGAATTAAACATTGAAAAATCATACCAATATAAATCACCTCTTAGTGAAACATCGATGGATAAGAATATGATAACTATAAAAACACAACCATAGAAAACAAGTGCAGAAGACAATTTGTCGATAATATCATCACCATTTTTGGCAAATTCAAAAGAGAAATCACATTTTTATTAATATATATATAAGACATATCCGAACATGTATATTATTAATCCAGCATCATTCATGCGAGAGTCAGTGTAGAAAGGATAATAAGTAAATGGAGAATTTGCAAAATAGTGCACTTTGAGTTTGAAAATTAGAGAAATGGGTGAGCTTGAGTTTTAATTAGTGGATTGGACCACTGACATTGCACAGGACATTTTCCTACCAAAATAGCCCTATTTCGTAGAGAGATACATACACAACAATGAGTGTGTCTTAGAGAGAGATAGAGACAAAAGTCAGCGTGTGTTAGTGAGAGAGAGAGAGAAATAATTATTTTTGCCTCAGTCTCACCTGATGCGCGTGACATACACTGTCTCACGAATATGAATTGCAAAATTGGTGTGCGTGTGACATAAACAGTGTCATAAATATGAGTGACATAAACAGTGTGGGAAAAATTAGTGGGCAGTTTCTTAGTGGGTCTGGGCCTAATTGGGTTAAAAAATGATAGCAATCAGACCCGTTAGAGAGAGGGATTTGGCGCCAAATATTATGGTAAACTGTGTAATTATTAGTGGTGTTGAGGTAAAATTAACAGATCAAATAGTAATCACAACCTCGGTTACGGTGCATTAGAGGGATGATGGAGAAAGAAAAAAGGGAAAAAACGTGAATGCGGAGAACAGGAGAAAGGTATATTTCGTTGTTCTTGTGTGTATACCATAGTATTTGTAAAAGAATTGAGTAAAATTGGGTTAAGGAAACAGTGAAATATATTTTTGGTGGTGTCGATGTAGGGTAAATTTTGGATTTCTCGACAGTGATTTTTATTTATGTTGGTGTTCAGGCTGGGTAAATATGCGTTACGTATCTAATTTATGTTGGTGTTCAGGTTTAATTGATGGTAGTCATGGTTGGACGGTTGTGATGGNTGATGGTAGTCATGGTTGGACGGTTATGATGGTAGGGGGATGGATACTTTCCAAGTCTGGAGTTTGGGACTTTAAGA
>OVBI01001791.1:0-28330 GCA_900406495.1 Sisymbrium altissimum
CTTGACCTTAAGTCGGTTCTCTGAAACTTTCCTGTTTTCTCTGTTCTATCATAACTTTCTGCTTCGGAGAGTCACGGTCACCAAAGGCGCAATGTCTAAGCAAATGCAGTGGAGATAGAGAGCATTGTTGGACGAGCATTTGGATCAGAATGTAAGCACAAAAGTGCAATCTTCACGATATCTAAGATCTCATCTTTGATCTCCGACGTCGGCTCTGGTAGCCGGTGGTCAGATATTCCTTTCAACGACAAAGTATTGTCAGGAGGAGACGATGAAAGAGTTGAAACAAGTTCCCCCGGATGCTCTCCTTTGATCACTTCAAGCGTTAGAACTCCGAAACTATACACATCGCATTTTTCCGTCACTCTCATTGCGTAAGCTAGTTCTGTCACATTCAATTTCATAAAACATATTAGACATTATCTTTATATAAAAATTACAAAATTTAAAATTCAGGTTTATAGGAGCTGGATCGGAGTTGGCATTTAAACCAACTCAATTCAAGCGGTTATGAATCTAAAATGAAATCATCTAACCTAAACCGAGATTAAACCGCAATTTGTTTCTATTCAAATCGTTTTTATTTTTTGAAACTGCAACAAAATCGAATTTGTAACCAAATCAACCGAAGTTCATTAGTGATTTATATTACGTGATAGAAAATTAGTTATATTAGTTTCCTTATAAAAGTAAATAAATTCCTTAAAGGTGGACCAAATCAAAAGTATTTTTGTGTATTTGGTTACGATTTTTCAAAACCGAACAAAACCGAAAAACCAACCCGAATACTCGTAAAAGCCGACTAGTGGTTTTGACTCGAATTGAACCGACCCAGCCTGCTTTTGGCCAACAGTTATTCAAAACCGAACCAATCGGTTTTCTGGTTATTGTAAATTTGTAAAGCAGAAAACCGATCCACTCCTAATAGGACTCTCCTATAATGAAAATACAGTATAAACCGCTCTGTCTCTAGTAATTTCACCCTAACCCGACCCGTTTTATTTCAAAACCAAGATTCATTTTAATCTTAACCGGTTTAAAGGAAGAAGAAGTACCTGGAGCAACGTAGCCGTAGGTCCCGGCAACAGCGGACCAATTAGATGAATCCACCTTAAGAAGCTTCGCAGTTCCAAAGTCAGAGACCTTCGCTTCGTAATCATCGTCAAGAAGAATGTTACCACTACTAATATCACGGTGAACAATCGGAGGAGACCGATCATGATGCATATAAGACAAAGCATGAGCCACACCTTTCACCACATTGATCCTTCTCTTCCAATCTAACTGCTTCGCTTCATCATCGTTAGATAACACTTTCTTCAAACTCCCTCTCTCCATGTACTCATACACAAGGAAAGTGTTACGCTTATGAGAGCAGAACCCGAACAGCTTCACAACGTTTCTATGACGTATCTCTGTAAGTGCACGAATCTCGTTAAGGAACTCTTTTTTCACTGTAGGTTTCGAGATTTCTTCGTCTATTGTCTCGTTGAGTTTCTTCACCGCCATTGTTATCGCTGGAAGCGTTGCTTTGTAGACTTTGCCGTTTCCTCCTGTTCCTATTAGGTACTTTGAGTTGAATTCTCCTGTTGCTTTGATGATTTCTTGGTATTTTACTTTACCATCGAAGCTAAAGATCGATAACGTTTCTCCTCCTGATTCTGTATCTAAGTTCTCTTCGATTTGATGCTTTCTCTTACTCTTACGGAAGCAAACGAATATTCCCGCGCAGACTGAGAGGATTATGATTGCTCCTATGATTGGGACAAGTATGTAGATGATTAGGTTTTTGTCTTTCTTTGATTTCTTCTTCCCCAAGGAATCAATCGGACATGGCTTCAAGCCTTGTGTTGTGTTACTACCACATAAGTCATTGTTGCCTTCTAATGAATCCGGAGGTGCGTTTCGAAACGCTGCGTTGTCTGGAATCGGACCTGAGAGGTTGTTGTGTGATATGTCGACGTGTGTTAAGGCAGACATTTCTGTGAAACTTCGTGGAACTGGACCTGAGAGGTTGTTGTGTGAGAGGTCGAGTGTCTCTAGGTTCTGTAAAGAGCTGAACTGTGATGGGATTCCTCCGTCGAGCTGATTGTGGCTGAGGTCAAGAGTTTGTAACTGTGAGAGCTTTGTTAGTCCCATGGGGATGTTGCTATCCAGCTCGTTTCTGCTTAAGTTCATGTAGTAAAGCCTTGGTAAGGAGTCAAGTGTCGCCGGGATTTCGAAGCTGAATCTGTTTGAGGAGAGATCAAGATACTCAAGAGTGGCTAAGTTTCTGATTCCTGAAGGGATTTTTCCTGAGAGCTGATTCCCGTTAAGTTGGAGTTTCGACAAACGGTTGAGTTTGCTGATTGATTCCGGGAGCTCGCCTGTGATGTTGTTGGAAGAAAGATCAAGCTGACTTAACTGTGTCATGTTCCAAATCTCAGGTGGGATTGGTCCGGTGATGTTGTTGTTCGCTGCGATGAATGCAACCAGCTTTCGACTTTTCTCCCACTTTGGTGAAATATCTCCGTGGAACTTGTTGTTGCTGAGATCAATGAAGTTGAGATTCGGATACTCTCCAAAAGCCTCAGACATATCTCCGGAGAAACTGTTCCCTTTGAACCTTGCTCTGATCAAGCTCTTGCAGTTTGTTACACTTTTAGGAACAGGACCTTCAAGGAGATTATCATCAAGCGTAAGATTCTCAAGCTTGCCACTTTTACAGATAGTGTCAGGCAAGACACCGGTAAAGCGGTTGGTGTCGAGTTGCAGGACGGTTAGCACTGAAGAGTTAGCAACTCCAGGTGGGATCGGACCTGAAAGCTGGTTATCACGGAGGAATAGCCATTCCAAGTTTGACATCTTGCCAAATGAATTAGGAACAGGACCAGTGAGGTTGTTCTCACTTATCTCCAAATCAATCATTGTTTCCATATCTCCTAGCTCCTCAGGAATAGGACCACTAAGCTTATTCAGGTAAAGATGAAGAATGGCTAGGCTTTTAAGGTTTCCTAAGGTAGAAGGAATCGAACCAGTAAGGTTGTTTGTGTGGAAGCTAAGGGTATCTAAAGCAGACATATCACCAATCTCAGGAGGGATTTCACCAGTGAGCCTATTTTCAAACATGTTGAGAAGTGTGACATTCTTTAACTTTCCAAAAGAGGAAGGAATTCGACCGGTTATGTGGTTTCTATCAAGACATAACTCAACAAGGTTTGTTAGGTTTCCTATTTCAGGAGGAATTGGACCAGAGAGAGTATTGATAAAGAGGTAAAGGTTTTCTAGTTTAGTAAGGTTTCCAAAAGAAGAAGGTATTGGTCCGGTCAACAAATTGTCGTACAAGGCTATCTCTTTAACTTTAGTTAACCGGCCAATTTCAGAAGGAATCGATCCGTTTAACTTGTTTTCGACAAGATGGAGAGTTTCTAAGTTACTTAACTTGCCAAGCTCAGGTGGGATTTCACCAACTAACTGGTTAATGGATAAATCGAAGTAAATGAGTTTAGACATGTCTCCAAATTGAGGAGGGATGGTTCCAGAGAAACGGTTCATGCTGAGATCAACATAAGTGAGATTGGGGAGAGAAGAGAATGGGAAATCTTGGAAAGTACCTTCTATACCGACATTTGTGAGATTTAACCGTATGATGCTGTCCTGTCTGCAAGAAACACCATACCAACTTGAACAGAAGCTGCTTGTGTTTGGATTGACCCAGGAAGACAGCTTTGAAGAACTTGTCTGGTTTGTGAAAGTTGACTTCCATTTTAGAAGCGCATTTGCTTCTGAGACTGTTGCTGAAGCTGTAAGAGAACAGCTCAAGATTGTGAAAATGATCAAAAGGAATTGAAGATCATCACCACGAGGCTTGTCTTTACAAGCCATTCTTAATCTTTTTTCTCTCTCTCTCGATTGATCTTGAAATGATGTTGGTGAAATTGGGTTTCCTGGGTTTGTGTTCATACACAACACACCCATTATCTAAGATGTTTTGTCTTTATATAATCTGGAACTTCAATTTTCGTTGACCGCTTGAGAGAGTTGACTATGGGCTGTCTGTGACTTGACATTAGAGGATAAATTAGTCAATAGTTTGAATTTTCAGAAAATTAATCATATTTTATTTTCTCGAAGAATTCGATTTAAATATTGGCCATTTACTTGATCAAATCCTGAATTCGCAATCCTCAGTTCACATAGATATATAAGTTTACATTATGAAAAGCACTTGCGAACTTCTTGTTTTCATATTCTACTCATTCAATAAAGTTTAAGAAAGATAGGATTGACGTGGATTAGATGGATCGACAACGATGGTCAACATTCACTCGAAAATAATAATTTAATCATTTTCATTTGACTGATATAATTAATTGGTTTTCTTTCCGGCATCTTGTTTAAAGTTATCCATGTTGGTGATTAGAAATTGTTTTTGGCATTACTTTAAACATTTTTGGTGATTTTTTTGAATGATGGTCTTATTGAATTGAATGTTACTGTAAATATATATATATTTATATATTTATATGTTTATTTTTTCTTTTTTTCTTTTTTCACGGACTTGATTATTTATTTAAGCTAACGTTTGTTACATAAATTCTAGAGGTCTTTTTCACTTCAATAAATAAATGACAAAAGAAGGTGTGAAACAAAGTCTCTTCGGGTAGAACATTTACATTTTAAAGGACTTGTTCTTTGATTTCAACCATCATAAGAGTGAAGTCGAACCAGAGAACCAGAGGCAAATTAATGGATGAGTTAAGGAGTTGTTCTTTGATTTAAAGGTCGAATCGAAACCTTTAATGTCTGTATGGAGATTCTAACACTTTTTTTGTTTAAGATTTAGAATCACCAATAGGGATAATTTATTAATGAAATATTACATTTTAAAGAGAAAATCGGTTAGTTTACTATATATATATATATAACATTTTGTAAACCACGGGCACACCTAACCACAAAAAGTCTAAAACCCAAGCATGATATTCCCCTTCATCCAAGTAAACCAGAAAATATTTGTATTCTTTCGCTCGCTATAGAAATTCCCTTTCTAGGAAAGAGATATCTACGACAAAAAGGGCTGACTTTTAAAGTCTTGCACAAATAATGGGTTTTACAACTAACTTTCTCAATGCTATCACATGGACCTTATCGTATTGAATGTTGATATTTTATTTTTCTTTGCTCACGTATTTGATAATTTATTTAACCTACGTTCGTAATATAAATTCTAGAGGTCTTTTCCACTACAATTATTAGCGGAGAATCATGTGTGAAACCAACTCTCTTCGAGTAGAAAAGGAACGGGTAAAGAAGTGGGTTAAAAGTATTTACTTTTGCAATAAAAAAAAGTCGACATGTTTAACATGAGTACAAAAAAAAAAAAAGTCGACATCAGAGCAAAGGAGAAGTCAGGGACATGTTTCGCAAGGTAAAAAGACTTGGTGCTTAGGTGAGATACTGATTAAGCTTCATCATCATTACGCAGCTAGCTAGTGTCAAACTGTTATAAAATTCTAAGACCATCTCCAATGGTTAGAGTCTCTTATGGACTTTTAAAATTATTTTAGTTATAAATTTTGAATTTTGTTGAGTTAAGAACATTTTCAAATGATAATTAAATTTTGACTACTCCAATGATTGAACCCTTTATGAGTTCTTGAGAACAAAAAAATATCATTTTTAAAATTATAAAATTTGATGTAAAACTATACAAAAAAAACATAAATGAACTAAAAATAACAGATATATTTTCTTAACAAATGTAAGAAATCCGATTATTACTATCTTGGTTTTGGTTCACCACAACCCGATTGGCATTTGGTTTGCATGTATGTTCCAACGTAGTTTATCCAAAACTAATGGTTTGTTCTCTCTATGAGAGTCAAAGTAGGCCTGCATATGTGATAAGCAAAGACTTAGCTATATGTTTTTGTTGTGTAGGAATCGGAACTTAGCGTTACTCCTTGATTCTTTGAATTGATGTGTTCTTAATGTTTCTCTTCAATTATCATTTAGGAAATAACGTAGAAATCAGTTTGGACAAGTCAGAGTTTCTTATTTACCTTGTAAGATGTCAAAGGTTATATGTTTTGCTTAGCTAATGAGCATCTGATCCAGTCAACAGAGGAAGATTCTATTAAGATGGTAAGCCCAAATGGTAAGCCCAAATAATTATGTCAAAACCCTAGTATGAATAGTATACATGGTTGAACAGTAAACGAGTTAAGATATTTTTAGATATCTTCTCTTGTAAGTCTTATCTTTTACTTAACCATTATTTATGTGGTGGCAAGTGACGTGAAAAAGACATCAACGAGACTTTTTCAGATCTATCTTTCGTCTTCCTCCTTTCTCATTCTTCTTATTCTTCATTCTTAATCTCTTAATTCTATCATGGTATCAGAGCAATAAGATCCCAATCTCTTTCTTTAATTCTGCAAAACTCTTATTCTTCATCTATTCTTCTCAAAATCTCTAGTTTAAACATGGAGAACTCAAGACAAATTGTTGTTCCTGTGACTCTTACAAGATTCAACTACATCCTATGGTCTAGGATGGCAAAGACTGCTCTTGGTGGAAGAGGTTTGTGGAGCCATGTAACTCTTGATGAAGCTCCAAAAGAAATCTGTCCAACAAGAAGATGGTAAGGAGATTTCCCTAGTGGATGAAGACAAATGGTTTTAAGAGGACCAGTTTGTGCTTTCTATTCTCCAAAACTCCCTAGAAGCATCAATCTTGGAAGCTTACTCCTATTGTGAAACTGCCAAGGATCTTTGGGAGACTCTTAAAAAGGTGTATGGAAACACCTCCAATCTAAGCAGGGTCTTTGAAGTAAAACAAGCCATTAACAATCTCAGTCAAGAAGACATGGAGTTTACCCAACACTTTGGGAAGTTCAGATATTTGTGGGCTGAGCTTGAGATGTTAAGGCCAAGCACAATGGATGCTGAAGTTTTACTTGAGAGGCGTGAGCAAGACAAGGTCTTTGGGCTCTTACTAACTTTAAACTCCACCTACAATGACCTGATCAAGCATATCCTAAGGTCAGACAAGCTTCCAACACTTGAAGAGGTATGTGCTAAAATTCAAAAGGAGCAAAGATCCATTGGACTCTTTGGTGGAAAGGGAGAACTTGTCACAGCCAACAAAGGAGTGTATAGACATGAAGAAAGGAAGGTGTGGGTATGTGATCATTACAAGAAGAAAGGTCACAACAAAGACAAGTGCTGGATCCTCCACCCCCATCTAAAACAAAACAAGTGGAAGGAACCAAGGGCAAACATCACCAATGCCATTGCTGAGCAGCCATGTTCATCCGCAGGATCCAATGAGGTAGAAGGCAAGGCCTAGATGTATACTCATGCTCCCATGGTAGCTGCTCATGATGAGATGGTGAGGAGATCAGACCTTGAGGCTATCATCAAAGCCCTCAAAGAAAATTCTGGTAAAGTATTTGGTAATTCATTCCATACATCAAACATATCTAAGCCATTGATTGTAGATTCAGGAGCTTCTCATCATATGATTAGTGATTCAAACCTGATTAGCAATATGAAACCGGTTCTAGGGAATGTTGTGATAGCAAATGGAGATAAAGTACCAATCAAAGGTGTAGGCAATCTTAGGCTATTTGATAAAGATTCTAAAGCCTTGTTTATGCCTAATTTTACATAAAACTTGCTTTCAGTGAAAAAGACGACTACTGATTTAAATTGCAATATTATCTTTAGTCCTAATGATGTTCACTTTCAGGATATTGAGACAAACAGGCTGCTTGGAAAAAGTGTGAGTAAAGATGGCCTATATTTGCTTAAAAAAACCAATCTTATCTCAAAGTTATCTTGTGCCTTTAGCTCTGTCTCTCCTGTAGCTAATGATGCAATTTGGCATGCTAGATTAGGGCATCCTCATTCTCGTGCATTAGGATTGATGTTGCCTAGTGTTTCTTTTAAGAATGATGAATGTGAAGCTTGTATTNGCTAGATTAGGGCATCCTCATTATCGTGCATTAGGATTGATGTTGCTTAGTGTTTCTTTTAAGAATGATGAATGTGAAGCTTGTATTCTTGGAAAACATTGCAAATTTGTCTTTCCAAAATCTATGACTCTTTATGAGAATTGCTTTGATCTTATTCATTCTGATGTTTGGACAGCCCATTATGAATATAGAGAAAATCATAAGTACTTTGTCACATTCATTGATGAAAAGTTAAAGTATACTTGGCTTACATTGATTCAGTCTAAGGATAGAGTTCTAGAAGCTTTTATCAACTTTCAGAACTATATTACTAACTATTTCAATGCCAAGATTAAAATCTTTAGATCAGATAATGGTGGGGAGTATATGAGTAATGTCTTCAGACAACATTTAGCCAAACATGGAATCATTCACCAAACCAGCTGCCCTCACACACCACAACAAAATGGAGTGGCTGAAAGGAAGAATAGGCACTTGATGGAGGTGGCGAGATCCATGATGTTCCATACCAATGTTCCAAAAAGATTTTGGGGAGATGCCGTGGTTTCTGCTTATTATCTGATAAAGTGGATTCCAACAAAAGTCTTTAATGATGTTTCTCCATTCCAGGTATTGATCAAAACTAAGCCATCTATTAGTCACTTACGTGTGTTTGGGGGTGTTTGTTTTGTTTTGATCCCATGAGAACAAAGAAACAAGCATGAGGCGAAGAGTGTAAAAACCATGTTTATTGGCTATTCCATAACTCAAAAGGGATATAAGTGTTATATACCAGAAACCAGGAGGGTTATGGTGTCTAGAGATGTCAAGTTTATGGAGAACAAAGGCAATTATGATAAAAGGAGTTGGGACAATCTGAAGGATCTATCTAATCCACCATCGGATCGAGCAACAGACCTTAGAATCATATAAGAGACTCTTGGTATAAGTTCACCCAAGGAACCCAAGGAGAAGGAGGAAACAAGGGGGCCAAATACAACTGTGGAACCTCTAGTAGCTGTTGAAGACATCCACCTTGATCATGAGGGGGGCACACAAGATGAACAAGAAGAACCGCATGTACAACAAGATGATAGTGAGTTGGAATAAGAAGATTCTGCTGTTCATGAACAAGATGGAGTGTCTCGAGATGTTCAAGAAGAAGAGGAGCAAGAGCAACAACTCCAAACTATCCAACCTTTGAGAAGGAGTACAAGGATCAGAAAACCTAGAATCTACTACAATGCACAAGTTGTAGCTCATCCTATCCAAACGGTTTGCTCTCTAGCTCACTTTCCCTTAGAACATCAAGTATTTGTTTGCAAATTAGATCAGGGACAGGTGCCAAAGACCTAGAAAAAGCCAAAGAGCATAAAGTATGGAGAGATGCAGTAGGTGATGAAACCGGGGCTATGGAACGCAATCACACTTAGGATGAGGTAGACCTTCCCAAAGGCAAGAAGGCTGTAAGCTCCAAGTGGGTGTTAGTGATGGGGAGATTGAGATATACAAGGCAAGGCTGGTAGCGAGAGAATTCACTCAGACCTATGGAGAGGATTATGTGGATACCTTTGCACCAGTAGCCAAACTCCACACGGTAAGGGTCATTCTCTCTTTAGCAACTAACCTTGAATGGGATCTTTGGCAGATGGATGTCAAATATGCATTCCTTCAAGGTGAGATAGAAGATGAAGTCTACATGACTCCTCCACCTGGTCTTGAGGATACAATTACACCAGGCAAGGTTCGTAGGCTCAGAAAAGTTATCTATGGCTTGAAGCAATCACCTAGAGCTTGGTATCATAAACTGAGCATGACTCTCAGAGATAGAGGATTTAGAAAGTGTGAGGCAGACTACACTCTCTTCACCCTTCAAAGCCAAGAAGGTATCATTGTCATTTTTGTTTATGTAAATGATATTATCATCTCAGGGAGTGACAAAGCAGGTATCGAAGCCACTAACGCATATCTCAAATCTGTTTTTGATATTAAAGATCTTGGTGAGCTAAAGTACTTCTTAGGGATAGAAGTGTGTCGCTCTAAAGAGGGACTCTTCTTATCTCAAAGGAAGTATACACTTGATTTGTTGTCTGAAACAGGAAAACTTGGAGCTACGTCAGCCAAGACACCCCTTGAAGAAAGCTACAAAGTCATAAGGGAGGGGGAGATTGAGGACAAGCCGTATGAAGACTTCAAGCAATCTAGAAGGATGGTTGGTAAGCTTATCTATTTAACCATTACCAGACCTGATATTTGTTTTGCTGTGAATCAGGTGAGCCAACACATGCAAGCTCCAAAAGTTCACCACTGGAATATGGTGGAAAGAATACTCAAGTATCTAAATGGTGCTCCGGGTCAAAGCATTTGGATGGGTTGCAATGGAAACTCAGATATAGTGGGGTATTGTGATGCTGATTGCGCTGGAGATAAAGAGGATATGAGGTATACAACTGGCTACTGCACGTTCATTGGAGGCAATCTTGTCACTTGGAAAAGCAAGAAGCAAAAGGTCGTCTCTTGCTAAAGCACTGAAACCGAGTATAGAGCCATGAGAAATCTCACCAATGAGCTCATTTGGATCAATGCACTTCTTAAGGATTTGGGAATTGCATCACCAGACCCAATCATCATGCATTGTGACAACCAAGCAGCTATCCACATTGTATCCAACTCAGTGTTCCACGAAAGAACCAAACACATTGAAGTGGACTGCTACAAAGTGAGACAGATGATGGAGTAAGGAGTGATCTTACCTTGCTACACAAGAAGTGAAGATCAGTTGGCTGACATCTTTACCAAGGCAGCCAGCACTAAGGTTTGTGAGTTCATCCATCCTCAATTTGGACTCATAGATCTCTCACGGCCATAAGTTCCTAGGCCATGGAGTCTATACTCTTTTTCCCTAGGTATAGTTTTGTCACATGAGGTTTTCCATACTTAGGTTTTTAATGAGGTAGATCTTCATGGTTCCAAGTTTGACCTCCGGAGTTCCAATGGTCAAACTTGAGGGAGAGTATTAAGATGGTAAGCCCAAATGGCAAGCCCAAATAATTATGTCAAAACCCTAGTATGAATAGTACCCGCGGATGAACAGTAAACGGGTTAAGATATTTTTAGATAGCTTCTCTTATAAGCCTTATCTTTTACTTAGCCATTATTTATGTGGTGGCAAGTGACGTGAAAAAGATATCAACGAGACTTTTTCAGATCTATCTTTCTTCTTCTTTCTTTCTTATTCTTCTTATTCTTCATTCTTAATCTATTAATTCTATCAGATTCAGTATGAGAGATCACGTTCAATGCGTTACCTTGTAGACCAACCTGTATAAAAGGAACAAATGTTAATTAAGAATTTAAGATTCAGTAGCTACATGAGTGAATCAATGAGTGTTTCTTCTTCTTTTATATTACTTGATATGTTCACTTCTGCCGACTCAAGTCTTTATTACCACCGTCAAAACCGTGAAGCGCGACAGACTCGACAATCTCGTGGCCCACGTCTCAAAATGTGGTCCAACATTCTTCATAACAACATTTGATGAAACAGTTGCAATCTTACAAATGAGTTAGCAAAATAATGATTCTTACCGTAAAAGTGTCCATTAACAAACACATGAACAACCTATCCTGCAGAATCCACGCTTAACAAATGTTGCCTCTCCCTAACTTATTGGCAAATTATGCATTCTTTGTTATTGCCATCTCTCAAGATTTAAATGTGGATTTTTCTCCATTTACCAGTTTTGATTACCGTATCTAATCTCCTGGCCATATCAATTTATTTAGAGATATTTGCAGGAAATGTTACTTTTTAAAAGTTTCCTATACAAAAAGTCACTTACAATGCCATGGTAACTTTCGGTGTGTAAAAAGACAAAACCACCCTCATCCCTTCTGTAACCAGTATCGTTTCTTAGTTAGAAGAGTTTCTCGTTATGTTAGACAATTAGTTAGGTAATTTAAACTTTATTTAGATTGGAAAAAGCGAACCGTTGCGTCTGTAAACTCGAAGCTGTGTATCTCCCACTTTCTCTTCCGCTGTTTATATTTAACCTAATTCTTGCCACCGATTTTCAGTCAACCGTTATTCAGTAGCCGGACTAACCGTAATTGAAGGAAGATATGGAAGGTATTGCCACTTCCCCGCACATTCAATTGTGGTCCCATTTTTATTTTTACTGTCTCGATTTACAGAGATGCTTTAATAATATTTATTTTAACCAGAGGGGCACCGTTTGTGAGAAATAAAGTAGATTCGTCGCTTCCGCCGCGTCTTTTTGCCACCGATAGGTTCCCGAGCAAGCGACTGAATATATATTCCAAGCTCGATACTCTCCTCGTCGTTAGAGATCTGCTTCGTGGAACACCTGAGTGGGAAAGGATAAAGGCATCTAGTTTGGATAAGCTTTTCGACTTACCCCACTCACGTTGCTCTGTCTCCTGCAAGTTGATGCACTCGTTGCTTACAAGGCAATTGGTCACGAAAAGGAAGTTTGTGCTCTGGACTGTCTTTGGTGGTCACCCATTCCGCTTTTCCCTGGCTGAGTTTGGTGCAGCGACTGGGTTGCCCTGTGATGATTTTCCCGAGGATTAAGATCCCGAAGTTCAAGTGGGGAATGACGACATCAACGACAAGTACTGGAAGAAACTCATTGGGCTACCCAAGAACGCGACAATGAATGACATAGTGGAAATGATGCGAGTGCAGCCGGATATGAGTAGTTGGAGGCGCATTCGGCTTCCTCTGCTCCTGATTGTGGACTGTGTACTTGTTGCAACGGTTCAGATCCACAAGCCTACGCCGAAGTATGCTTAGATGGTTGCTGACGTTGAGAAATTCTTGAATTTCCCCTGGGGGCGTGAGTCATTTTATTGGACAATAAGCAAGCTCAGACCCGGGCGGAGAGGGAATGGAAAGATTGAGGACCCCGTGGTTGCGTATAGGCAGTTATTGCAGTAGGAAACTTTCAGTCTGGTCGGTTTTCCGTTGGCAGTGCAACTTGTTGCACTACAAGCTATCCCCGGACTTGTGGCGAAATGCCCGGTCATAATAAGATGTCGCCTTTGTACGAGTTACCCGGGAGCAAGCTTCCGAACAAGTCGCTGTCTTTGAATGATATTTTGGCGGTAGAGGATGACGACGATGTAAGTTGTATATCTATGTTTATTGTGTGGCTGTCTGATGATCTTTGAAGAGTATGTTATTAATACTGAGTACTGGTTGAACACACATAGATTGTTTTGTGGTTGAATATTTCTGTTACATACGCATGGTAATTTAGTTATAGTTGCTAGTCATTAAAGTGGTTGACCACATCTACATGTCCCCATGTGATGTTTTTCTGAAGTTGACAGTAATTCCTTTCGTGAGTGGACATTATGGCGAGGATGCGTGGGACGAAGAGGTAAGGGATAAGAATGTATTGTACATGGAGGGTAAGGCAAACTCAGGTCATGTTTTCGCAAAGGGTGATTGGCCTGGAGGGGATTGCTCTCTCCCACTGAGGAATCTTGATGGCGCTGTAGGAGAGAAAACTGTGGAGTCAAGCTCTACTTGCAAACGGTGGAGGGCCGAAGTACCTGAAGAATCGCACGTGCCGCTTTATTGTGGGTGTGAGGCCAAAATCGACACCCTGATTGAGCGGATTGCTGATCTTGCAGAGATAGTTAGTAAATGTGACCGGCCATTTAAAAGGCAACGTCATAATTCTGGTTTTGGCTGCATGTCATCGAGCAAAGTAACTTTGAAGCGCAGGAAGCGTAAGGTGTGCGAAAACAGTGTTGGTGTTTCGGTGGATGTAGGCAATTCATCAGATGGAGGATTTGGATGAAACTGTTATTAGCCTGAAAGATGACAACGTTTTCGTGGATAAGTGTGGTGTGGATGAGCAGGATGGAGATAAATCCCCACCTCAGGAGGATTATATGGATGACCAGAACATCGTGTCAAGGCACGACTGACGGCGTGGAGATGGATTTTATGGGAACGCAAGTGGCCGAGTATAGTGAAGAGGTTATGACTTTTTTTGTCACCAGGTAATGTTTATTTACTAAATTTGGAAAATAACAAAGCTTTTGTATTTTTTTGAAGTGTGTTCCCGACGTGGAACCTCAGCTGACGCAAAGTAATGTCCACAGAACTAGTTTTGACGATAGACTTGGGGAGGGGTAAATTTATTTGGTTAATTCCATTTCTTTATATTTTCTCAGTATACTTGTTATAAAGGTTCGCGTAATGCAGGTTGATGAGGCATTTCATTCGCCGGACCAGGTACTCCCCTTGGCGTTGTTTGTAACACCCGCCCCCTTGGAGTCTGCGGGGATGGTAGGTGATTTAACCCCCACATTTCCTCTGGAACAGGATCGCGTATGGCATATAACAGCTGAAAGTGTGGTTGATACCGATGTTTGTGGCCATACAGAATCTATGTTCGGTACAGTGGGAGATAATCCCATGGATGGTGTAGTGGTCAGGGCGCGCGTTGTTATAGAGGAGCATGGTGGTGATAAGGTGCCTGAAAATCGTAATGATGTTTTGAGCGATGTGGGAGTTATGGCTGAAGGCCCGGTTGGTGATATGGTTGTGGATGAAGTTGTGGTCAATGATGAAGACAACGTACCCGTGGACGACCAGTTGGTTTGTACTAAGACTGAAGGGCTACCTGTGGAGGTGGCTTTGATGATGACAACTTAGTGGACACAGTCGACGCCCCCGGGGATGACCATGATTATGGGTCTAAGGCCGATTCAGAAATTGTGGATGATGACAGCTTGGTAGGCAGAGTCACGGAGCCAGCGGATGACCATGGTGATGGTTCCAAGTCAGGTGACCATGTTGATGAACAATGTACAGAGGAGAAGGAGTACACACTTAGTGCCGACTGTGTGGTTGAGGAGGAGTTGTGTGCCCCTGTCTGTTTAAGCGATTCGTCGCCTGTGGTGGAGCGTTTGAAGCATGAGCCGACGGACGAAGAGATGGAAGTTACAAGAGTGTTGTCGGCAAGGCCGACCGAAGTAGAGGGCCAGATTTTGTCCTTATTGGAGGACCCGGTTTTTGAGGTGCTATGCCGCACTTTGATTGCAAATCCGAAAGTGTAAGTTGGTTTATCTTTCAGTATATTCATTTCTTTAGAGTGGCGGGCCTGTTTGTTTGACTAAGATAACCATTTTAGGATGCACAAACAAAGGCTATTTATGACTTCGACAACGATTTTTTTGTTTGCTTTAGCGGGGAGTCAAAAGTGGGTGTCAACGCTGGTATGTATACGTGTGTTTGTTTTTTGTTTTTTTTTGTTTTTTTATTTGTTTCTCAATGATAGATTTCTTCGTAGCATATAGAGGTATTGATGGCTTTCCTTGGAGAGAGGCATGGGGCGACATTATCTAAGGAGCGTTTGGCTTGTGCTTCACTTTGGCTTGTGGTGCATATGCAAGGAAAATACCGTTTATTTAGTAAGGCATTCAACAAGGAGTTGGGGGTTTCGATGAGAAGATGAAACAATTTGTGACCGTCCCTGGGACTAAGTGGTTGGAGGAGGTGGACACGATATACGCCCCTATGATATGGGACAATGCGCATTGGGTAGGGTTGGCTATCAATCTGGAGCTTTGGGATATTGAGATTCTTGACTCTAACCACTACATGAATGATGGTTTGGTTGCACAATATATGAAGCCGGTAACTGAGATGTTGTTTTACATAGTGCGAAAGCTTTGTCCTCCACGGACGACACAGACTCATGATCTTAAGCCTTTCACTTGGCATAAAACCTGTGGGTTGTATTCTAATGATAGGTCTGGTGACTGTGGTCCTTTGGCAGCCAAATTCATGGAACTCCATGCTTTGGGTGGAGGGATGGAATCCTTAACAGATGAAGTTGTTGATAACTTCCGCAAGCAGTATGTGGTGGATTGTGCCTTTGTTATTCTTAGGAGTTAGTAATTAGTAGTGTTCCTGAATATTGGTGTGTGTTTATGGATGTTAAGACGGAGTAAGTTATTTCTTGGATTCTTTTTGTATTCAACGCTTATACCTGGCCAGAAGTTGTTGTTTCGGATTATGAATGTTATCTAATATGTTCAAGTTAATTTGTTTTCTTCTCTGTGTAAAGTGTATGATGGTATACTGGTTTTATTTGTAACCCTGTACAAAAAAAATTGTAATTTTATGTAACAGTATAGGATTAATTTTCCGAGCAAAAGCATAGACACTACAGGAAAATGAGCATATTGTTACGAAATTTTGAGACTAAAATTATTTGTCATAAATCTATGACATATTACAGACGATCCCGTGACTAAAAATTTATGTCACAAGTTAGTAGTTGATTCGTCACAATATAATGACGGATTAAACCGTAACCAATTTTTGTCATATTTAGTGACATAAATATGATAAAAATATATGGTATAATGGTTGTGACATAACTGCGACTATGCTTCCAGTTACAATTGTAACACATTTGTGACTGAATAGTAAGCTTTAATTTATGATGATAGAGAAACTAAATATTAGTGACTAATTGGTACAAACTGATGACAGAAAAAACTATTATAAATTTCGATTTAAAAATATAATAAATACGTTGCAATTTTCTTTACATAAAAGTAACAATAATTAGTCACAAACCATAATACAACAAAAAAATAACCATTAAAATAGAACTAAATAAAACTGAAAACCCTATTTTTTTTTCCTTATTTCTTCTTTCTCCTCCACGCCTCCACCTCTTTTGTAACTTCTTCGGTTCTTCCCATCCCCTTCTTCTATTTGACTTCTTATATTATTTGTGTCTCCTTCATATCTTATTTATCATAATAGGAATCTATTTTCCTCAACCCTTCTTTCTTCTTTTCCAAATCAAATTCCAAAATTACAACCTCTTAACTTCACGTTTCCTCCTCATCTTCAGATTCGGTAACCTCCATCTATCACCCTCATGATTCCTTTTTCTTTCCCTTTTTCTACCGCTAACTCATGATCTCTATCTTGTAGATTTGTCCATTACCGCATTGTAGATCCAGCCATTGCTGCATCCTAGAGCCGTCTACTCAAGCGGTGGAGGCATTGACAATTGCTAAAAATGTCGCCACTTTATGAAACGGGTAGTGAAATTACCTCTTCTGTTTATCGGTTATGTTTGTTTTTTTTGTCTCCTTCGCAGATCCGGCGAGACGTTGGCAAGATGGATATATCAATACTCCAACTGAAAGCACCAACTATTCATGTCAACTAGTCTTACGTTTCTGTGGAAGATATGTTTTGCTACACTGTATGGGAAGATCTGAAACTTCGTGCTGGGGGAATTGACATGCATTGTTGGCGATTGAAATCTCAAGATGGTGGAAACAGACCGGTGGCAATAAGAACAGCGAATCTTCTTTTCTCTTTCTGGCGGCTACATTCATTAGGTCATATATGTTTATTAGGTCATGTATGTTTGTGACATATTGTTCACGTTGTTGGTTTTATAACTAAGACGTTACTATGTACAAACAATTTGTCTATTGGGGCTTTTAATAAATTCCTGACAAAAATATCAATTTTGGTTTATTTATTTTTTAATTTGAATTTTCTTATTTTACATTTTTATTGTATTACAAAATACATTTCAAATAAAATTAATTCTTTTTGTTATTTTTTGTGTGTTTTTGGTGTGATAAACGCATCTCGTTATTATTTGTTATGTTTTGTGACAATATATTCACTATAAGTAGTAGTGAATTAGAACATTATAACAGTTATAATATATGATAGTTTGAGAAAATTTGGTTAGTCACCAATTATGACATTATAGTTACTCTTTTGTATCATCACAATTTGGGACTAGATTGTTACCGAATATATTTGTCACAAACACTGTGACACTTTTGATACGAAAAAACATTTGTGACGACTGTATTGTAACTGTTAATATTTAGTCACCAATTCGTCATAATATCTATATTGTTACGAAAATAGTTTTATTGTGACGAAATATTTTGTCACAATATACTTATTTTCCTGTAGTGAGATGAATTTTTTAAAAAAGTATCTAGGAATAGTTTATTGATCTTATCAGAATAATGTTATAAATTTGTAGATGTTTTCTTTTAAAAATGTTGTGAGGGTACAAAAAATTTAGAGCGGAATGTGTAGTTGACAGCATGGACGGACACAATACTGTCTTACTAAGATGATGGATGATCAGGGTCATCCCTTCAAGTTTGGTGATATCCCAGTAGAATAATGTTGTGTAGTTTGAGTTCTAACTTGGTTGGAATGTGCTTGCAAAAACATATGAAGAGTAGGACATTTTATTGAGGATGACCACTTGTGTGGGTGAATTAGCACGAATGTCGTAGTGGTGGAAGTTGTTTTTTGGCGTAACAATAGTTGTTGTGGAGGAATTTTATTTTTGCTAAGTGGGCGTGTTTGGAAGAATGGACTAACATTAAAGTACTTTAGTGGACGAGAAATGAAATTTTGGTGATGACAAATTTCTTCTTTTTAGACGTACAATGATAGAGTAGTACATTAAGATACTAAACCGCGAAAGCGGGGTTTTTTAATTTGTTGGAGAAAATTAGTAAGCTGAGTAGCATAACAATTGTGAGAATGAGAATAACCACCCCGATTGTGATGATGAGGGTTGTTTTCTTGTACTTAGCTTGTGCTTGATATAGTTTGACATTGAATCTGTTGATGGCGGTCTTTAGATCTTGAGAGGCCGCTTCGATGTATCTTATTTTTGGTAACGCTTACTCGACCTCTTCTAAGACTGATTTTTCAACCCATTTGAAGAGGTGATCCTGGTGTTATTTACATTATTAAATTTGTAGCTAAAACAGTAGTTAAGATAAATGTAGATCTGGACTTACACTTAGTTGTGTACTGAATCGGAAGAAATGTCTTCCCGGGTTCTTGGTCGTCCTGGATGTATATCGCTGGATCCTTGATCCGCATGGACACCTTGTCGGGAATCCATGTGTTGGTGGGTTCATCTGGTATTGAAATTTTTGTTGTGTTGGTAGTAGGATTGGTAAAGTTAGATCAATATCTCTGTTTGTCGGCAACTAAAAACACTTAATTTGTTGGTTATGGTTTCCGTGCCAGGTGTACGACGTAGTTTTGAGGAAGAGTGGGTGAGGTGTTTTGGTGGATAAACAGAACGTTGTTGGTGAACAATGTATTATTACTTAAATGGTGGATGTAGTTGTGTGTCTGTAATGACTCTTAAATTTGAACGACGTGGTTTTAAGTGGTTGGGGTGTCGTAGTAGATGAACAAAATGGTTTTTGGAAGAACACAAAAGGGGGGGGGGGTTGTGGTCATGGTTTCCGGGATTTTAAGGAACACTGGCTGGGCTATTAGTAGATGAATAGAATATCGTATGAAGGAACACATAAAGGAGTCGGTTGGATGATTTATGAAGATTGGGTAAGGTATTTGGTGGTATGAACAGAATGGTATTGGAATGAGCACACAAATAGTGGATGTTGGTGAACAATGGACGGTATGTCCATGTGGATGTGTAATTAGGTGATGTAAGCAATAGACATCCAGCCTAAAGCTGTCCGTCCATGTGTACTGATTAATGTGTACGTCCATGTGTTGTTAGCCGTATGTTTAGTGCATATCATGGATGAACATAGTTGTAACTTTTAATTGGAAACAACATGTGCAACATAAAGTACCAAAATGGTTTCCGAGGAAGTTTCCGGAAAATGCATTACATGAGCAACGTTTAGGCTCCTTTCAAAAAAAAAAAAAAGCAGTACTGAGTTGTGGTCGTTTCTCTATCCAAAAGACCATGACACCGTCCGGGCTTGGCGTGGATATAGGACTGACCACAGTCAGATGAGATTCTTGCAAGTTGTTCTGTTGTGACCTTCACCACCACAATAGCCACATTTGTTTGGCATTTATTTTGGTTTCTTTTGGACCTGTGTTGAGGATAAGGTGGATGTTAGTGTACGTGAAATGTGGAGATTGTGGGGGAGAATAATTCGTGAGAGAACTAACCCAGAGTTCGCTGGTAGAAGGTATTCTATTTTCTTTTGGCCGGCCAGAGGGTCGTTTGGTGCGAGGTGGCATAAGGAAAAGGTGTTTGATGTCTGACGGGATGTCAACATCTTATGGACAATAATCAGGATTAATTTCTCCAGCGTATGTTTCAATCCATGTCTATTTCCTATAACAGACACCACACATGGTCGCGTATGATAGGCTTCGGTGGTCGGCGGCTAACATGGCATGTCCATAAGGTATCTTGTATTCATTGAAGACTACCCACATACACACCTTTTTGTCGAGGATGACATGGTGTTTATGGCCGAACGGTCCGACAACTTCGCAACTCCAACTGGAGATGGGGTTGATTTTGCTTCCTTTTGTAATGTCCATGCTGCTGTTCATGACCTTCTCGACTTCTGGGGTAACAGAACCTCTGCAAGCAAGCGAATTTTTCTTCCGAGCACAGAACCACCTACTAAGCATCCTTTGGATGTACATGAATAGTTCAATGATTGGGGAGGACCTCGCCTTGACCAATGCACGGTTTAGTTGTTCAGCGATGTTGGAGGTCATCATGTTATAGCGGTTCCCCTTGAAATAAGCTCTAGTCCAATAAGCTATTCTGATTTTTTCAAGGTATTTTGCGCAAGCAGGGTTTGCTGTGTTGATCCGTGCGAAAATCTTTTTAAAACTTCCGACTCTGAATGCGAACCCCGCTTGGCCAACTAGTTTAACGAATCTTTTGCTTCTGAATCTGGCATTGACATTCTGCTGGATGTGGACAATACATGCTGCATGGTTGGCCATTGGGAAAGCTGTTTGTTTGGCTGTACGGATGGAAGAGTGTCTGTTCGAGATGATGGTGAGAATCGGGTTGTCAGCAATAATGGTTTCCAGTTTCTGTAAGAACCACGTCCATGATTCGTCATTTTCGCTGTCCACAACTGCAAAAGCTAGGGGGAAAACCTGAAAGTTTGCATCTTGACCACTAGCTGTTAAGAGTACACCCTTGAATTTTCTTGAAAGGTGTGTGCTGTCGACGACTAAAACAGGCCGGAGTTTGCGGAATCCTCGGATTGATGGCCCAAAAGACAAGAACGCGTAGAGGAATCTTTGGATCCTGTCGTCTTTGGTTTGTGTTTTGATGAAGATAATAGTTTCTGGGTTAGCTAGTTTTAGCATGTGTAGGTACTGTGGTAGCTTGATGTAAGAATCATCGTCTGGACCCCTGACGTCGTTAATGGCTTTGTCTTTTGTTCGGTAACACTCCATGTATGAATCACAGATTCTGAGTTCCTCTAATAGTAGCTGTTGGATGTCCATTGGTTTTGGGCCGTTGAGGGGATTACCAAACTTAGATTTGTAGACAGCAGTTATGATCCGGGATATTGCTTTTTTTTTTGTTGTAATCCGATCGTGTGTCGATTGAACAGTTGTGTCGGAGATGAGCCTTCCTGATTTTGTAATACGCACAATGCTTCAACTCGTGAGCTCTAACCCTCCAGTCGCATTGTTTGTCGGTGCATTGGACAACAAAGTAGTGCCTTCTTGTTGTTATCTGTTTGAAATGGAATTTGTTTTTGGTCGCGTATATGGCAAGGGTAATGCGGTAATCTTGTTTTTTGGCGAAGACCTTGCCAACGAAGATACTGTCGTCATTGTCGTCGATTTGGAGATCTGGGATTTCGTCAACTGCAAAGGCGGTGTCATAGGACATGGGGGAACGTCGAATTCCTCATCATCGACAGAATCTAGGGTGCGTTTTGGCTGTGGGGAAAATGGTGGATTGGGGGTGTCGGAGGAAAAAGCTGGTTTAGACCCCCAAGGGGTGGTTGGCATGAACGATGGTGTGGAGGATGAAGTTCCAGCAGAGGCATAGAAAGTATGTTGTGGACGTCCATCCTTGAATAACTCGAATGGATTGTCTTCTGTTTGTTGAGGTTGACCAGGGCCGTTGGATGAGTGGTATTGTCCGTGAATTGGTGTGGTGTTAACTGTGGACAGTGGTGGATGAGATTTGGCTGTCCATAGGGCAGGCGTCTATCCGGTAACCAGTCAGGATCGAACTTGAAACCATCATCCGTCTTGATGAGGTGGCGGAAGGCTTCTTCAGTTGAGCAATAAGTCGTAACTGGGGTATGTATGGTTGCGTAGGGACGATTCATGCCAGATAACACTTCTGGGGCGTTCGAACCATCGAAATCGTCTTGAAGAAGTGGTTCCCAGAAGTTGTGGTCATAACCACGGGTTGGTTCGCCGTCACAGTTTTCATCACCAAATATCGGGTCATCTACAATATCAGACATCCATGTGTCTTTTGCGTGGTTCGTCTCGCTGTGAAACAGTTCCTCTCCAAGGTCAGTGGTGTCTGCCAAAGCTTCGTCTTCTAAGGAGATATGGCGTATACTGGATGCACCACTTCAAACGTATCGAGAAGCGGCAGGGGACTCTCCAGATGGTTCAGCTTGTGGTTTGAAGTTGTTAACATGTGTGTTGAAGGAGTCGTCGAGGTTATGGTCTTCGGCGGGCTTCTCCTTTTTGATAACGAATTGAACAAAAAGGTTCATGGCTCCATTGATGTAATGATGACGGAAGAAGTAGGCAATGGCTGAATCGTTCGAAATGACCACCGGTGGGGTTCTTCTTCCAGTGGTAAGCTCTTTAGAATTTGGCGACCAATAGGAAAGCTTGAGGGAATGATTGGAAACTGAGAATTCGGTGGCAACGGGTTGCTGGAGTTCGATAAAGGAGGTGTTGGGATGTAGGGGGACAATCCTGGACATTTTGTCTTTGTCGATTACAAAGTCCCAGTTGCCATAAGATAAAATCCTCCATTCGCCGGCGAGAATTAAGACGTGTTCGGCCATGGTGAGAATGTTTCCGACAATGGAGGCAGGCAGGAATCAATGAACACTATGAACATATCCATGGCGTAGACTTTTGAGAGTAATATATAAGTCACAAAGTGACTCTTAGTGTTAATCCTATCGATCTGATAAGTTTCCCCTTGCCTTCTCTTTATAATTCAGCTAGAATTTGAGACCAAGTTTTTATGTCAATTTTTAAAAATCTAAACTGCGCAACTCTCTTTAAAAAAAATTTCCATAAACTTTGTTTTCACACCGGAAGCTTATTTACTCATTCTTAAAACCAGAATTCGAAAGAGTTGGGGCGGAAAAGGGGGATATTCTCATTTATTTGTTACTTGTTCTTCTGAATATGATCATGTATCTAACTGCAAACCCAATCAAACCCAAAAATTCGATTCCAATTGAGAACCTAATTAAATTAGACCCAATCAATCCAATGATTCTGATAATGAAATCGAGGAGGAACAAGTAATTGTGTACTTAGATCGTAATTATAAATGTTGGATCGAAAGAAAAGAGGAAATGAATAGAGAAAACGAAAACTAACCACGAGGAACGAGAGGATTCATGATACACTTCTTCTCATAGAACAGATCTTCAATGTCTGGTTTCACCACACTCATCTTCTTCTTTTTCGATAATTAATGCGAAGGAGGAGGAGAAGAAGCAAAAATCAAACTCTAAGTAAGAGAAGACAGGGACACAAACACCATTAAAGACCCAAACTTTCATTGAATTACGTCTGATTTTTCTTCTGGATATAACTCGGAATCATGAGTTATTCTCGACGAAGAGAGAGACAAGAACTTTTTTCATTTTTTATCTAAAAAATGAGCCAATATAAAATGAACACGTATGGGGTTCAGAACCTTTTCTAAAAACCCTATATTCAGAACCGTCTCTAAATATTTTATCTCTTTTTGATTTATTTTTTGAGTTTTTTTTCTTTTAGAACCCTACGTTAATCCCGTTGGAGCTGCTCTAATCTATAAATCAATCAAGTCGCCCAAAAAACCATAATAACTCGTAAACCAGAAACGACAACATGTATCCCAACACCCAAATCTTTGAAAAATAATTCTATAAGATTTCAACCATCATAAGTTTTTTTTTTTTTTTTTGCCAAAAGATATTCAATTTGATTGCTACAAATATAATTGACTTGGTCAAATCACAGTTCATAAGAGAAAAACTAGAGGTTGAAAGTTTTGCTTACATTTAATTTAGATGATGTGCAGAAAAATGGAAGAGCCAAATCTGATTTTCAAAGCAGTATTATGATAAGATGAGGTCACAGGAATGTTCGGCTCGGTTCTACTGAGCCTAGGGACGAAGATTATGGCCCATTACCATTGTCATAGGTCACAGGAATGAGGTCACATGAATGTTTGGTTTTCTGGGGTGAATATGGCTATGCGCTTTTTCTGTGTGTGAGTTTTCAGTATAGAAGCTATTTAATGCAGTAATGTTATGGTTCAAATGGATGCAAATAAGTTTTGTACCAAAGATTCAAAAAGGTGTCTATGCCAAAAGATTCATTCAGGTGAGTTTTAGGACATATATATGTAGAATTAATTCAGTTCTAGGATCTAATTTATTGTCTAAAATTCTTTGTGGGTCTTATTTGCTTAGAAAGTATACAAATTGGGTTATAGCCTTGTACGAGTAGAGTTGTTTTATGTAGAACCAAAGCTAATATCTTACAATAAAACTTACTTCATCTTATAACTGCTATTAAGTAGGACTCATACTTCATAACAATTCATGATACAAATACCATCTTACAACAAGGTCTCGGAAACCTGGAGCATGGTTGGTCGAGATTGAGGATCAACATGAAAACAACTAAGTGCAATTTCCATGAGCTTTGATATTCTTTCTTTGATCCGTATAGATGGAGATGGCAAGCGGCTGTCCAGAAAATGAATCATCTGAATGTTTCGATTGCTTGATGGAGTTGAAGAACTTAACAAGTTGTCTGGATGAGACCCTCTTATTACTTCAAGTGTTAAAACTCCGAAGCGTACACTCCGTTGCTTTCATTGTGTAAGCTAACTCTGTAAGTATTTTGCGAATATTTTGCGAATATTTTGCGAAAGTAAAGAGTTATTAAATAGTTGAATGTTAATCAATATAGCTGTACAGGGAGTTTTCTTGATTTTACCTGGAGGCATATAGCCATATGTGCCAGCCACACCAGACCAATTGGATGCGTCATTCTTGAGAAGCTTTGCAGTGCCAAAATCAGAAACCTTAGGCACATCATCATTTTCTAGCAGAATGTTTCCACTGATAAGAGCATCGTTATTGGGGGTTCTAACCCAAAATTTTTAAAAAAATTAATCATTACCAAAAATATTATAAACTATTTTTTACAAATAAATGGGTTCTCTATTCTTAGATTACTCAACAAAAGTCTCTATATTTAGAGACTTTTGTTGAGTAATGATTAATTTTTTAAGAGTTTTAGATTAGAACCTTACAATAATCTTGCTCTAATGTTGCGGTGTAGAATGGGTGGTGATTGGTGGTGGTGTAAGTAAGATAGCGCGTGAGCCACACCTTTCACAATGTTAATTCTTATTATCCAGTCCAGCCTCTTGGCTTCTTCATCATCAGCCAATGCTTTTCTAAGACTACATTTCTCCAAATACTGGTATATCAGCAAGCAGTGGCGGCAATGAGCACAGTAGCCAAAGAACTTTATGATGTTTCGGTGACGAATTTCTGCCACTGTTTGTATCTCATTCAAGAACTCTCGTTGTACCACCAGTGTTGTTCCCTCATCATTCATTGTCTCGTGGAGCTTTTTGACGGCTACTACCAAGCTTGTTGATACTGTGGCTTTGTAAACTTCTCCGGAACCTCCTGCTCCGATTAAATATTTTGCATCAAAATTCTCTGTGGCATTGATGATTTCTTCGTATAAAGTTTTCCCATCGAAGTTAAGTACTAGAACCTTAACCCAGTTTCAGTAACTGTGGTTTCTCTAACCTGGCAATTTCTTCTTCGAAGGTAGATATCACCTCTGATGCATATGAAGAGAACTAGGGACACTCCAAGTATCGGGATGAACACTGACAAGATAAGAATCTTTGGCGATCTCGTGTGTTTAAGTCCAAAGCGAGACGTAGGGCATGGTTGGATCCCTTGTTTAGTATTATTACCGCACAAGTTTTTGTTACCTGCCAATGTTTCTTCAGCAGCATTGCAAAATGCCAAGCTATTTGGAATAGGCCCCTCAAGATGATTGTGTGATATATTTATGTTTTGCAGCCCTTTCATTTCTTCGAAGCTTGTCGGAATGAGACCTGAGAGATTGTTACACGAGAGGTTTAGTGTTTCCAGGCTTTGTAGAGAGCTGATCTGCTGCGGTATCGTCCCGTCAAGCTGGTTTCGACTGAGATCAAGTGTTGAAATCTGTCTTAGCTTGGTTAACTCCATAGGGATATCTTCATCTAAATAGTTTATGCTGAGGTTCATGTGATACAATTTTGGTAAGAATCCCAACGATTTTGGGATCTTCAAGCTGAAGAGATTGGAGGACAAATCGAGATACTCAAGATGAGTTAATGATCCAATTCCTGAAGGGATTTTTCCAGATAACTGATTTCCATTCAGTTTTAATTTCTATAAAAGGTTGAGTTTGCTGATTGATTCTGGGAGCTCTCCGCAGATGTTGTTGGAAGATAGATCGAGCTGACTTAGTTGTGTCATGTTCCAAATTTCAGGTGGGATTGGTCCGGTTATGTTGTTGCCCATTGCGATGAATGCAACCAGCTTTCGACTTTGTTCCCACTTGGGTGAAATCTGTCCGTGGAACTTGTTGTTGCTGAGATCAATGAAGTTGAGATTCGGGTACTCTCCAAAAGCCTCAGACATATCTCCGGAGAGACTGTTCCCAGGGAACCTTGCTCTGAACAAGCTCTTGCAGTTTGTCAAGCTTTTAGGAATGGGACCTTCGGGCAGATTATCATCAAGCGTGAGATTCTCAAGCTTGCCACCTTTACAGAACGTATCAGGCAAGACACCGGTGAAGTTGTTGGTGTCGAGTTCCAGGACGACTAGTGCTGAAGAGTTGGCAACTCCAGGTGGGATCGGACCTGAAAGCTGGTTATCACGGAGGAATAGGAATTCCAACTGTGTCAACTTGCCAAATGAATTAGGAACAGGGCCAGTGAGTTTATTCTCATTTATCTCCAAATCAATCATTGTTTCCATCTCTCCTAGCTCCTCAGGAATGGAACCACTAAGCTTATTAGTGTAAAGATAAAGAGTGGTTAAGCTTTTTAGGTTTCTTAAGGTAGAAGGAATCAAACTGGTAAGGTTGTTTGTGTGGAAGCTAAAGTTATCTAAAGCTGACATGTCACCAATCTCAGGAGGGATTTCACCAGTGAGCCTATTTTCAAACATGTTGAGAAATGTGACATTCTTTAACTTTCCAAGAGAGGAAAGAATTTGACCGGTTAGTTGGTTTCTATCAAGGCATAGCTCAACAAGGTTTATTAGGTTTTCAATTTCAGGAGGAATTGAACTAGAGAGGGAATTGTTTTGAAGGTAAAGGTTTTCTAGTTTAGTTAGGTTTCCAAAAGAAGAAGGTATTGGTCCAGTCAACAAATTGTCGTATAAAGCTATATCTTTAACTTTAGTTAACTGGCCGATTTCAGAAGGAATCGATCCATTTAACTTGTTTTCGACAAGATGGAGAGTTTCTAAGTTACTTAAATTGCCAATCTCAGGTGGGATTTCACCAACTAACTGGTTAATGGATAAATCAAAGTAAATGAGTTTAGACAAGTCTCCGAATTGACAAGGGATGGTTCCAGAGAAACGGTTCATGCTGAGATCAACATAAGTGAGATTTGGGAGAGAAGAGAATGGGAAATCTTGGAAAGTACCTTCGATACTGGTATTTGTGAGATTTAACCGTATGATACTATTGCGTCTGCAAGAAACACCATACCAACTTGTACAGAAGCTGCTTGTGTTTGGATTGACCCAAGAAGACAGCTTTGAAGAACTTGTCTGGTTTGTGAAAGTTAAATTCCATTTTAGAAGCGCATTTGCTTCTGAGACTGTTGCTGAAGCTGTAAGAGAACAGCTCAAGATTGTGAAAATGATCAAAAAGATTTGAAGATCATCACCACGAGGCTTGTCTTTACAAGCCATTCTCACTCTTTTTTGTTGTCTCTCTCTATTGATCTTAAAACGATGTTAGTGAAATTGAATGTCTGGGTTTTGTGTTAATACACAATACACGCATTATAAAAAAATGTTGTCTTTTATAATCTACAAATTCATTTCGTTGACGGCTTCATTTTGTAGCCATGAATCAGGAACGTAAACTGTGGTTTTTACAAATAACTTTTTGTAGAAATTCAGTTTCTAGTAACGAGATATCTACGACTACGACAAAAAGGGCAGACTTTTGAAGTCTTGCACAAAAATGGGTTTTACTTATAAACTCCTCAATGCTGTCACATAGACCTTGTTGAATTGAATGTTGATAATATATATATATATATA
>OVBI01001792.1:0-28319 GCA_900406495.1 Sisymbrium altissimum
CCTCACATTAACTTTACAAAAATACATTGAGGTGGATTTCGGTTCCCACAGTCCAATTCTATTCCTCGTCTAGTGGTTTTCTCCGGTTTGTTTGATAGACAAAACATCGCGATGTTTCGAGAAACTTACGAAAACATCGGTATGTTTTACGAAAAGGCCATGAAGACTAAGAAAGAAGCGAAACGAGACGAAACGAAAAGGGTCAGCCAGCTGGGTCATCATTTCCTAACAAGCTGGACAGTCAGCATGCTGCCTACCATCCAGCTCGGTCAGATTTGGTGGCAAAACAACCGAGCTGGTTGTTCCCAGGTGACTGATGTCGTCCAGCTCGGTATAAAGGATGAGAGAAGATCTTCCGATAAGTCGTGGGATGCGTCCAGCTTGATATGATGAAGTGTGTCGGTCAGCTCGGTAGCCAGGAGGGTAGTTGTTACAGAGCTGACTAGCATATGTCGTCCAGATCGGTAGGAATGGTGAATGAAACATGCATTTTTCTGCTCCAAGCTTCCGTACCGAGCTGGACAGCAATGCCCAAATTGTGGACCCCATAACTTTCTCGTATGAAGTCCGTTTGATATGATTCTTCTTCCATGAGCTTCATAATTGAGTTAAGAACATGTTACAAGTGGTTTCATATTCAAAATCCTTGTGGTTTGGACGATACACATCGATCATTGAACATATATCCTTTTCAGCTCGGAACTCTCGGAAAGTGTCATCCAGCTCGGTTTCCAGGTGGGGAAGGATTCTACCAAGCTGGATGCATCATGATATCCAGCTTGGTACCAAATTGGGCAGGTGATACCGAGCTGGATGCATCATGACAGCCAGCTCGGTAGATTTGTACCGAGCTGACTGCTCTGTGCTGTCCAGATCGACGTTATGTGGCAAGTGCTTGGCAAAATATGCATTCAACTCATGTGTGTCAGTCAGCTCGGTAGGATTTACTGTCAAAACACCGAGATGGCTGTCCTACAAGCTTTGTTGATTGCCTTTTACTCGAAAAATCGTAACTTTCGTCGGTTTATCGGAGGAATTGTTCAAAGGACGAAATGATCAGATGAGCATGATGGAGAGATGTCAGTCAGCTTGGTATCATTAGCAGGTCTTGATACCGAGCTGGCTGTCTTACTTCTTCCATCCGATCATTCCTTATTCAACGATTTGCGAGTTCATCGATTCTTCGGAAAAAACTCTCGAAAGACAGTTCTTTGCAGAGTTATCAACAGAGTGGTTCGAAATGAACTTTCTCCGAACTCATATCTAAATATGGAAATTCTTTTTCGATATTTATATATTTTAATCATTAATTCCGGAAATGTGGGTTTTGACTCCAACACCCGATGGACGAAATTCATCTCCAACCAACCTTCTATACAGAGGAAGGGTTAAGTAACGTCCGTGCACGGACATATAACAGCGCTATATAAGTCAGATTAGGTATATCATAACTTAACATCCGAGAGGTATATCCTGGACGATGTTCTCAGCTTTGACTTTGAAAGAGCATGCCAGCAAGTAAAGACTCGCACTGCCTTAATCCTCATTGCAAACTCGCTAACCCAGTAAGCGCCCAATTTGGCACACTGGTTTTCAACATCTCAGAAACACAATCTAGTATACCACTAGACGGGATTATAAAGTGTTTCAGAAAGTCGAAAAACGGGGAGGTAAGTCGAGATAACGCAACCCCTGAAACCAAACGAACGCACAGCTTAGTTTTTGGAACACTATTCTATCATAAGCCCAGCCAAAACGCTCCCAAGTAGCGCTGGCACAACACCTTCAACACTCTCATAGAAATGCAAACATATTTCAATCAAATAAAAGCATGACAAGTCTCTCCTGACGAAATATCAACGCTAAACACATGACAAACGTTAAGGAAAAACGAGTGAGTATACAACTCCAAACTACTTTACTCTTTTACAGTAGGCAATCGAAATCCTATCATGCTCTAACCAAAAACGAGCCAACATCAAATCTTAAGCATGCATTAGAATATAGTAAAAATGCATGAAAACATAAAGGTTCAGTACAACCATCTGGACGACGCCCGACCAAATAAATAAACCCACACAAAGGACGTACATAATCAAGTCTCAAATAAAGGCTAAAGCCCACAAATTACAAGATAGGAATCACCTCAGTCGCGGTCCTCGGATCACACTCGGGAAACAAACTCCGGGTTGTTAACATTCAACCTTGGCAAGTCGGAGACTCCAACCTCACTAGCCGCCCTCCTCATCGAGTCCGCTCAAAAGACTGGAACGAGCGACTGAGCTAGGGGAGAGGCGACCAGATAATCCTTTAGTGTTGTCATTATACGCTCAAAGTTGACATTCGTATCAATCAACCTAGCTCTCCCTTCATGGACGATCCTCTTGTAGTCCGCAATCTCGGCTTCATCCCCGCAACCAAGCATGGCGAACAAGTCCAACTTAGACTTCGCCGTCTCATCCAGCACTAGCTCTTCTCGAGCCTCCTCGATCTGCTTCACCACAACCATAGCACGATCACCTTTAGTGCGGTATTTCCTCACCAAGGATAAAAGCTCCTGAACTGCAGCCTTGTGCATTTTTCGATCGTGCACTTTCTTCTCCTCGAGAAGCTCAGACCTCACGCGGTCAAACTCCTCAGCATGAGCAGCTTTGGCCGCCTCAAGCTCATCTCAGAGACAAGTGGCTTCTACGGCTTTCTCCTCAGCTATCCTCTTCAATTCCTTGGCTTGCTTCATCCAGTACACGTTTTCCACTTCATAGCCGCTCGCCATATCTGTGATATCGGCCAGGAGCTGCGAAGGAAAACAATGCAAATTTAGTCGATAAAGTCAGGATAATAATAAGAATAACTTAACAGTTTAGATCTTACCCCAAAGTTACGACGTGCCACCTTGTTAAAGGGGTTCTTCTTTCGGAACTCGCTGGTAAAGACAGTATCTATCCCCGGGCGATGGAATGCTCTAAGGAGCTCACTTGGTTCAAGGTCCTGGCCGTCCATGACGCATTACGCGACATGAAAATCAAACTCGAGAGCCTTTCTCCCTTTCTTTTTCTTATTCTTCTTCTTGTCCGAAGAAGTCCGAGCAGACTTTTCCTTACATAAGGCAACGATTTTGCCTTTATCCAAAGCAGTGGGACATTCATTAGGAACGGGTATCTCCCCTTTCTTAATATCATCCTCAGGATGAGGCTGGGGCAAAACTCCCCCAGCCTCCACGAACTCCTTCTCCAACACTTTCATCTGACTGGTCACTGTTTATGCCTTGATTATCTTCCTCAGAGGGTTGATTGAGTACTCAAACAAATCCAACTCTTTATCTCGAGACCTGGCGGATGCGGCCTGACGATACGAAAAATGATCCCAAGGAACTATCCTAGGAGAGATCATTGCAACCGAAACTTTGAAAAGGCCCGGAGGAATAGCGTCGAAGTCAGGACAAGAAACAAAGGCACAGTTAGCATTTCCAACAAAGCTCGGACACATGGGTAAATCACCAATTTCTCTAGCAACCCAAGAGTTAGCTACCAATGTCCGACCGTTGTGTTATCATCTCGTTGATAAACGAGGGGTCAACCAAGGATGTGTTGACCTTGAGAAAAAAGAAATAGCTGCGCCAAGATTCGTCCCTGCTGGGGTGCTCAGTGAAAATCATCCTGCCAGGCTTTGGCGTAATATAATACGACATATCCACCTTAGTTCATTTCATCTCGAGAAGCCCCATAAGGTGCCATACTCCGATGTGGATGCCACGCTCAAGGCATAGGGTTAATATTCCCACTAGGATCCTTAATCCCTTAGGGGATATCTGACCCATTGCCAAACTATGCATTGCAAGAAATTGCAGCACTGGTGAGGGGATCGGAAAGGTAAGGAAACAAGTAGCAAAATACGATTCGAACACGGTGAAGTAGCCAGGAGGAGATCTATGACAACGATCCCCTGGGCCAGGTACTCAAAAACACTGTTCATCCCGATAGAAAAATGAAATATACAGCAATTTCCTTACCCCTATCAAAACTCAGCATCCATCACACAAAGGCCTTACCATAAAAGACAGCCCGGCCTCCATGATGCTAGAGTCGGTTTCGTGCAAAAAAACTTTCGAAAAATTTATCCTGAACAGTCTTTTGGAAAACTTTTACGAAAAATTTCCGTAAAAACTTAGCTTTTCCCGAAAACGCAAAGAAGCAAAGAAGAAAGCAGACAAGCCAGAAATGGCCGAGCTGGACGAGAAACGTACTGCCTACCGTCCAGCTCGGTACCATTTGCTCCCCAAATTCATCATTCAACACATGAATGCCCCTCCCTTAAGCCAGCTCGGTATTCATGGTGCCCAAGGTTGTTTCGCACGAAAACTTCCGAAAAACTTATCATCAATAGTTTTTCAGAAAACCTTTTACGAAAAATTTTGGGGCATGAATAGTGTTTTGGAAAAAATTCCGCAAAAAACTGTAACTCGAACAGTTTTCCGGAAAAAACCAGGCATGCCAGCCAACTCGATACTGCCTGGACACACAACCAGATCGGTATCACCCTTGGTGACAGCCAGCTCGGTATTGCCTGGGCAAGCAACCAGCTCGGTCTCACCGTTGGTAACAACCAGCTCGGTATCACCATTGGTATCAACCAGCTCGACAATTTTTGCCTTCGAGCTGGTTTCGTGTGAAAATTTTCGAAAAACTTATAATGATTAGTTTTCTGGAAAAAAACTTTACGAAAAGCTTGTCTTGAACGGTTTTTTGGAAAAATTTATAAAAATTTCGAAAAACTGTTCAAATTTCGAAAAACTTATGATGAACAGTTTTTCAGAAAAAAACTTTATGAAAAATTTTGAAAAGTCAACTTGAACACTTTTTCAGAAAAAATTCTACAAAAACTTTCGAAAAAACTAAACTTAAACAATTTTTCGAAAAAACTTATATGAAAAACTTAATATAAACAGTTTTCCGGGAACAAGTATAAATTTGATCTTCCTTCGGGAAAAACAGTTCTAAATCTTTATACGTATTTCACTCTTTTCCTTTACTACGTTTTTTCCCAACGGATTTTTCTTAGTAAAAGGTTTTTAATGAGGCCACATCACAAGCGTATCTTCAAACCGATCCTCGTTTCACATGCAAGGCACTTAAGCTCCAACAGTCCTTAAATGTACAAACAGCATCCAGCTTCCTCTCAACAAACAGCATCCAACTTCGTTTTGAACTATTTTATCGATAACTTTTTGAGAGTTTTATCGATAAACCGATAAAATCGCGATTCATCGAACAAAGGACGATCAGCGGGGCAAACCAAAGACAGCCAGCTCGGTATCAAGTGCTGCCCAAGATACCGAGCTGGCTGCATCTTTGCAACATACTCGGCTGATCCTTTCGTCCTTTGGGAGATTTCTCCGATAAACCAATGGAAGTTACAACTCATCGAACAAAGGACGATCAGCTGGAAAAAACGAAAACAGCCAGCTCGGTATCAAGTCCTGCCCAATATACCGAGCTGGCTGCATCTTTTCAACATACTGGGCCAATCCTTTCGTCCTTTGGGAGATTTCTCCGATAAACCTATGGAAGTTATGATTTTTCGAGTAAAAGGCAATCAACCAAGCATGAAGGACAGCCAGCTCGGTATTTTTGGCAACCAGGGATACCGAGCTGACTGTTATACCGAGCTGGTTGTATATCCTTCCAAGCGTGTACCACAGAACATCAAGCTGAACAGCACGAAACAGTCAGCTCGGTATATTCCCATGCAAGGATAGCGAGCTGGCTGTCATGATGCAGTCAGCTCGGTTTTATCCACCTTCCTGGATACCGAGCTGGCTGTCTTGATCCAGTCAGCTCGGTATTATCCTCCCTTTCCGGATACCGAGCTGGCTGTCACCTTCTGTGAATACCGAGCTGGACATGACATACGTTCAATGATCAAGGTGTATCTTCCAAACCACAAGCCTTTTGAGCATGAAATAACATTGGAGAATGTGCTCAGCTCAATTATAAGCTCCCAGAAGAAGAATCACATCAAACAGAGCACGTATGAAGGAGTTATGCAGCCAGCTCGGTAATGACCAGCATGGAGCAGTCAGCTCGGTATTTCCCATTGCCAGGATGCCGACCTGACTGTCATGATTCAGTCAGCTCGGTTTTATCCTCTCTTCTGGATACCGAGCTGGCTGTCATCCTTCAAGATACCGAGCTGGATGCATCCTGCAAGCCTTCGGAGGATCTTCTCCCATGCTAGAGACCGAGCTGGATGGATAATGCGGTAGTAAGCAGCCAACCCGGCCTCTTCTGTCACCAAGGAATACCGAGCTGGCTGTCATCTTCCGTTCCATCTCATTTTGCTTCGTTCTTCGTCTTCGGAGTTTTTCCGTGAACATATCGATGTTTTCGTAAGTTTCTCCAAATATTGCGATGTTTCGTTTATCGAAGAAGATTAAACGATAACTTGAAACAAACCGAAGAAAACCACCAAACTGAAAGACGAATGACAGAATTGGGCCGAGCTGGAAGGAAGAACTGACAAGAGCTAAAACCGACTTACGGAAGATTCTGGACTTTACTCGAAGATTTATGGAAAAGTCGGTGGAAAAAGGAAAGAACCTTTGTCCCACATCGAAACTTATGCTGTTTAGGACTTAAGATGTCTTAGTATAAATAAAGATCGATTTCTACATCTTGTAACACATTTGAGAACTCATACGAGACTCAGCAATAAAATCAATAATATTCTCTTTTCAATTTCTTGTTTCCTTTTTCGTTTTTGTCCTAGTTTTCCTTTTCCGATCTTTCTCTTTACTTTTCGTTTTCTCTCCCAAAATTCTCGGATCCTCACATTAACTTTCCGAAAATACATGGAGGTGAATTCCGGTTCCCACACTTCCTTTGAAAATCCCTAGCTCCGATCGGGTCACTACACTGGCGATGGTGAAGGAGTATCCACCAGTCTCGCAGATACCATCTGAAAAAATTGAAAGAACAGGTTAATATCACCGGAAACAGTTCATTCAGTTCGCTGTAACTCATAAAGATAGCACAGACGAGCGAAATCCAGCGGTGTAATGGATAGATTTGTTACCTTGGTTGCAGAATTACTGAAAATTTTCGATAGCACAGTTGAAGTTTTTTATATTTGGAGAAGTTATCGATGAAATAAGACTATTAACAGTCGGAATTTGCTCGGCGATCTCTTTGTTGGTTACAGTAAATCACAACGAAAACAGTGCTTTTTGGGATGGGTAAACCAAAGCGTCTCTTTAATATTCCCCATCGATGTCATACACATATATAATCGTGTATGTATACCATAACCTATATAGATGTATATATATATATAAGAGGCAATAAAGTCAATATTGTCATAATTTCTAACACATAAATATACGATATAAAGCTATATGTATTTTATAGATAATATCTCATATACAATATTGGATGTGTAATTAGTAGGGATCGTTTGGGGTTTTAGAAAGTCGAACAGTGGACAAACAGTTGAAACACTATATTCCACAATAACATATAGTTTTTGTGTATGGCTCCTAAATATTCTATATGTTTTGAATGGTCTAAATAATAGAAAAGAAAATAAAAGCTGAAAATAAAATTTTGTGGGTCCAGATAATAAAAATTAGACAGTTTAAAAATAATATGTCAATTATATTAATAAAGAAAAATTCAAATTTTTGAGGTGTCAGCTGACCCTACTAGTTTGTTTGTAGATCCGCCACTATATTCAATAACTTTATCAATATGATTCCAAGTAAATTATGTAATAATTCTTAGTTCATATAACAGTTTTATTTCTTTCCAAAGTAATGTAACAATATTTCTCACTTGAAATATTAATGACGGAACCACTACAAGAAAAAGGTGTGTCCTCCGACGGAGAGTATTGTCGGATCGGTGTCGGAATATCAAACCTGCGACGGCTCTCCAAGAAAATTTGATTAGTTGCAGTTTGGGTCTCGGAAACAGGGCATGTCGTTGTCTTGTCGGAAAATACCGGGAATGAAACTGTCGGAACTAATTCTCGGAAAGCTGTGTCGGTAATTACCATGAATTCTATGACGACGTCAGTTATCGGGGGAATGTTGGTAAGTTGATCGCCGTTTGTCAGAAACGGACATCGGTACTATATCAGTTATTGCAGACACGCTTTCGAGACGTTGCATTCGTCGGGATTAGGAGGTAAATCTCTGATAACCATCCAAGAAATAGAAGAACTGTTTCTCATACTCAATTCGTTGAAGATTCATCGATTTTGTTTGTCGATAATTTGGAGGGAAAAAGGGGTGGTATTTCCGACAGATAAGTTTGTCAGACAAGTAACATATTTCCATCGGTAACTCTTGCGTTATAAACCTCGGGAAATTGTAAGAAATTGAAGGAAAAAATTTCGACAATGGTGTAGTCAGAAGGTCGTCACAAGAAACCGTGAATTTGTTGAGTAATTGTCGACTGAACAAAAGAGGTATACTAAATTAAACAAAATTAAAAAACATGGAAATGGAAATGTAACAAAATATGGAATTACTTAGCTTAAAAAGGAATATCATACAAAGGTTCTTAACCATTACAAAGGATTTAAATGAAAATGGTAGAAAGCAATCAACCATATTAACTGACATAGCATATTTTACAACCAAAAGATAAGTAGACATAGTTGATCATGATGCGCCGAAAGTAGTTATAGAAAGTACGAGTTATCTTACACAGGAAGACCTGGAGAAACACTTATGTGGAAGTGTTATTGGCCGCAGCAGTGGCTTCTCTAGGAGCTTGAGAGGGAGGGACATGGTCCGGATGAATGGTACGCATGACATTACTCCAAAAGACCGCATCTTCAACTTGTGAAGACAAGACATCAATCTTATTGGTTGCTTCGACGAGCTTGGTGAGTGTCTCCATGTACATTCCTTTGTAATCAGGGGACTGATCAGTGTGGTCAGGGAGAGCATCATGAATTTTCATGCGACCAACTCCAAAACAGCGACCATGTTGCACTTCAACCTCTTACTTATACAAATTAGAAGATATTATATAACGATTCCCTTTAAAGAAAACTTCATACCACACTTGCACTTTGTATGGAAGAGGCATAAAGAGAAAGTGAAACTTTAATACCTTAAGATAGATGGCATTTTTGTCTGCTTGAGTAAGCTCCGTTTTTTCGCAAGTGTCTTGGCCCTCGGTCATTTGTGTCATCTTAAGTTGCTGAAGCTCTCTGCATCTTGTATCTATCGCCTCTGCTTTTTTGTCAACACACTCCCCATCTTTCTTCCTTTTATGGGTTCTCTCCATGAAGGTGACCATATCAGGGAGTTCACCGGTTTACTCATCTCACTACAGTGCAATACAAAGACGAGTTATAGTATAACAAGAAGTCTTCCAAACTGAGTTTTACCGCAAAGGCTTTGAACCACCGTTGTTTTGTTTCTCCATTTAATTTAGTCCAATTCAGAGCAGCATCAGGGAAATCATTTTCCATTATTTTTATAATTGACCTCGTTATCCCTTTTGTGTAGCCAAACCTTGAACAAAAGATGCAAAAGAATATCAGAAAATGTGTTATACAATGGCGTAGGAAAGATGACTTCTCATAACTAGGTCATGTTAAACCACTGTATTTAGAATGACAAACTTACCAGCCAGCACCATTAGACTTCGTGGATCGAGTTTTGGAAGATGTGTTGTTCCTGGTGCAACCAGCAACTCTCCTAGAGTCATGGGTGGGAGTTGAATAACTTGCTGGTTAGGAATGGGAACAGGATTCAGTTGTTGATTAGGAATGGGAATTTCTTCCATGTCCATAGGTTGACACGGGGGTTGTGTCTCGTCATCCATGGTTTGCAAACCGGAAGCTCTGCGTCGATCAAGGTAACCTTGCCATGTCCCTGGACCCTCCATCTCCTATGGTATGAATGGAAACAGTTACTTAGATAACATGATTAAAGACAACTAAATAAGCATGAAGAACAAGTATAGTTTGAAAAAAATATCAGCTTTTCAAAATTTGCAGTTATGATTCACATTCATTTATATACGCTATACTATGTGAGAAGAAATTCTATTTAGAATCCAATGTCTATTACAGCACAAATAGTTAGACATTCAAAGCTTGACTAGCTTTGAATGTGAGATTTCAGAGCAATTTTTGATACCCTAACGTTCGGTGGTGAGAGAAGAAAAAAATGGCTTGCTGAAAATAGTAATGAGTTGTAGATAAGTTAGTTGTATAAGTAAATATAGAGTATCAATTCCATTCCCCGGTAATTTCAAATGAAATAAATCTTAAGGCGCGAAATTGAAAATCGTTTTCGATAATTTACCGATACTTTCAATTATGCTGTCACAAACCTATCGGCATAATAACCTATTACGCTATTATCTATGACAGGTTAAGTTAATTTGATTTGAAAGGAAAGTTGACTTAGCTGTGTCAATGGGGGAAATCTTCTCGATATGTTACCGAGAAACAGGGGAAAGCCTTCTCGAGATGCCCATTTTCTTCTCGATAGCACGTCGAGCATGTCATAGGGTTTGCTTTTCGAGCAGAGTAGATGAGACTTCCATCGTCGGAAAGTCGCCGTCAAGCTATAGATGGTACAGCAAAAGCTATAAACAAGAAAGTTAATTAAGCAAATAATATAATTTTCTGATGATAATCGTCAGCCATTTATAATATATATAATATACGGTTCGTAAGGGTGCCATGTATGTGGTTACTTTTGCATGTGAGGAGTTAATCCTTTCACTTAATAATAGATAATTTGGTCAAATTGAAAGCCGGTCGTTTCATTATCCTTTGTGCTTCTTCGACGGAAAGGGGTGACGACGATCAGAGCTTACTCCCTGAAATTGACAGACCTCGTCGACCAGAGACTACATTCACCTTCAAAACTCAAACTCTGTTTCTTCTACCGATATGTATTGAAAATTAATTTAACTGAATATTTTTGTCTTTTTTTTAAGAGTCCAAAGAATCTCTTCACTTTATTTAAATTCAACTCTTTCCTTTTTTAATTGAAGGTAATATGCCCATTAGCTACACGGAAAGCTCGTCAACCGAACCAACGGTTGATTTAGGATAGGCATATGCCGATGCTGACTTCCGTATTCCGAAGAAGTGTTTTTGTGGCCGTTTAATGAGAATTGAGGAGTCCACCTCTGTATCAAATCCTGGGAGGAAGTACTACACATGTCCTGATAGCATGGTAACGTTGTGAATCAGCTCTATGTTTAGAATTTGTTAGATTTCGTTCGTAATCTAATTGATGCCTTTCATTTTTAGCTTGATGGAGAACACATTCGTAAATGGTGGGATGATGCCACCAACGAGCAGTTTCGTCTCATACAAATGAGTTTAGAAGAGACTTCAGAAAGGATTGACAGTGTCTACAACATTGGCAATCACCCTTCCTTGCAGGCCCTGAATGCTCATGATTTTGCTTTGGAGGCGATGTGTGACACCTTGGACGTCATATGTGCTGACATAGAAGAAGTGAAGGACCAAGCTGCCAAACTTCAAGTTGAGTTTACCCTTTTTAGAGACTTAGTGGGCACTCAGCTTGAAGGCTACTGTCTAGTCATTTGTATGATTATTGTTGCAGCAGTGGCTTACTTGTTGATGTAGGGAAGCGCTTCGGATGGAGGAAGATGGTAGCATCGTTTATGTTTCTAATTTAATTTTTGGCTTCTGATCCTTCTCTGTTTTGGTCATCTTGATAAGGATCTTAGTGATGTAGTATGTTTAGTCATCTCGTGGTTTAAGTTGCGGAATCCGATCCTTAATTTTTTGATGTAACGAAAGGATTGGAGTTAGCTACGATATGTATTTTGGATCTTATGATTGTCATGGTTAGATCAATGTCATTTGTTAAGTTTGTGTACCAAGTTCCGTTTTAGTTATTTATGGTCAAGTTGTTACAAAATCAAACGATCTAATACGATGGCCATCTTTGCCAACCCACACGGTCCAATTGCTTAACTTTATTATGATTTTCACAAAGAATTTTTAAAATATGCAATAGATAATAATAATCAAACTGACTGACTACTAATATGATCCAGTTACAAAGATTTGTAAAACTACAAATGTTTGATGAATATAAAAGTTAAGAAGAATCATCGGAAGAGAGTGCCTCCGAAAAGGAATCACTTACGCTATCAAATTCATTATCCGATTCTTCGACATCATCATCATACAATTCCTCTGGAAACTCATCTTCTTCGTTCACAAGATTCACCTCGTCCACTGAATGTTCAGAGTGTTGGGTCGTTGTAATCCCATCTTGTTGCAAAGGTTCATTGTCATTAACTCCATCAACCCTTTCACGAGGTTTTATTTGTGTTACTGTGACCCATGGATTATGAGTCCGTGTCACTCGTGGATAAGGTAAATACACGACCTGGTCCGCCTGACTTGCAAAGATAAAAGGATCATATTTATTGAGTCTTCGAGCTGAGTGTATTTCTATTACTCCAAACATAGTGCATCGAACACCGACATTGGGGGTCGGATCATACCAATCGCACTTGAAGATCACACATTTTAGATTTAGAAAACCTGGATACTAAATTTCAATGATGTCAGTGATCTCCCCATAGTAGTCCACATCCACAGACCGAACAAGAACTCCATGATTTGCGGTTTTCCTAAAATTTGTGGCTGGTCGTTTCCGAAACACATACCCCCCGTGTGCAATACATAGGAGATGATATAGCATGCGACAGTGGACCTCCGATTATCTCCTCAATCCATGTTTCGCGCATCTAAGTAGTTGAGCTAACCTACAAATAAATTTACAATGTAAGCGAAAATATTTAAATAGGAAGACATAAAAAATACTCAACACCCTTTAATACTTAACGTAATATCTAAGCCATTGTTCAAATTGTTGTGATTTATATTCTTCCATTGCAATTTCCGAGATATTTCCATACACCCCCCGTATTTGATCCTCAAAAATTCTAAAAACATATAATTCAAAATTTAGTTAACTCTAATGTGACTTACTAAATGTAAGAAGGAGTTAAGAAAAATGTACCTGAAATATATGATATCCTCGCAATTTCTGAGGATGTAAGTGTGAATGTGATCAAATTCTTTTTCAGTCCGCAACACACCTTTTTTTTCCCTGTAAGTCTCCTAACTTCAGCAAACATACCCGGAACATATCTAGAATAGAGACGCGCAACTCTACCATCGTCATATCGACCAGGTTTTCGCAACTTCGTTTGGACATTTGCTCCAAAATAGTAAGAAGAAAAATAAGATGTTTCCTCGTTTATGCTTTGTGCGACAATTGACCCCTCAACCTTACTCAAGTTTTTCACTTTTTTCTTAAAGTGGAACATATATCTTTCAAATGGATACATCCACCGGTATTGCACAGGTCCTCCTAGAGCTGCTTTCCTAGGCAAATGGATAGGAAGATGCTCCATGACATAAAAGAAAGAAGGAGGGAAAATTGTTTCAAGATTACATAGGACAACGGGGATGTTTTGCTCAAGTTTTTGTAATCCACTAGGAGTGAGAGTCCTAGAACAAAGATCTCGGAAAAAAGATGCAATTCCTGCAGAAACCAACAAGAAATAAATATACGTGATAAGGTTATAAAATGTGAATAAGTGTTTTCATACTATTTAAGTGTTCAATTACCTACTATAGATTCATGCACATTTTTGTGTAAGAGTTCCGCAAACGCGAAAGGTAGCAATCGCTCCATGAAGACGTGATAATCATGACTCTTCATCCCATATAATCTGCCACTATGGTCATCAACACAATTACCCAAATTTGCTGCATATCCATCAAGAAACTTCACATCAGAACATATCCACTCAAATAACTCCGACCTCGCCGTATACCCTAAACGGAATATGGGAACCGGTGCTTTTCCATTGCTAGTCAAATACAATTCATTGCGTGAACATATATCAGGAAGATCTAACCGTGACTTCACATTATCCTTTGTTTTTCCTTGCACGTTCAAAACCGTGTTGATAATGTTGTCAAAAAAGTTCTTCTCAATATGCATGACATCCAAATTATGGCGAAGGAGATGTGTACACCAGTACGGGGGATCCCAAAAAATACTTTTTGTGCTAATTATAAAACTGTCCATACCCTTGAACATTCTGATGACCATTTCCCCCACAATCAGCTGTTCTGTTGATGTCAAAATCCCTAAACTGGCCAAGTAAATCCCGTCCATCATACATAATGGGTGGACTTTCTTTAACAACTCAGTTTTTCCTGAACAACTTTCGGTTACGCCTATATGGGTGACTAGGTGGCAAGAAACGACGGTGGCAATCAAACCAACAAGATTTCTTCCCATTTTTCAACCGGAAAGGATCAGTACTATCTACACAGTAAGGACATGATAGTCTCCCATGGGTTGTCCACCCAGATAACATTCCATTCGCGGAAAAATCACTAATGGTCCACAGCAATACAGCTTTCATGCTGAAATTATTCTTCTTAGACATGTCGTAGGTTTCAACTCCATCAACCCATAACACTTTTAGCTCCTCAATCAAAGGTTGTAAGAAAACGTCTAGTGAACTACGAGGATGCTCGGGTCCGGGGACAAGAATGGTAAGAAAAAGAAATTTTTTTTTTCATACAAAGAGCCGGTGGAAGATTATACGGTGTCACAATGACTGGCCAAAGCGAATATTTCCTACCACTCTTTTTAAACAGGTTGAAGCCATCCGTACATAAACCAAAATACACATTTCGGGCTTCTTCCATAAAAGTAGGATACAAATGTGTAAAATGTTTCCACGCTTCAGCATCGGACGGATGAGTAATTTCTCCTGTGAATTCATGTTCCCCATGCCATCTCATTCCAGCTGTTGTTCTTTCAGATTGGTAAAGCCTCTTCAATCTATCCGTGATTGGCAAATACCACATTCTTTGGAAAGGAATTTTTGTTTTTCCCCCAAACTCTTGAAATCTTTCCTTCCTACAAAATATACAAGAATCCAACTGAGCATCGTCGTTCCAATAGATCATGCAATTATCTCTAAAGACATCTATCATTTCATAAGGCAAACCAAGCTGTGCAACCAACTTCTGAATAGCATAATATTAACCCAGGTAAAACATTATCTGCAGGAATATACTCTTTCGCAATATCCGCAATTGCATCTACACAATCCTCCGAAAAATTCATCCGACAAATTCCATTCTGTTTTAATGCTCATCAACCTATTAGCCGCAGATAAAGTTGATTGACCTTCTTTACACCCAGCATATATGGGTTTCCTTGCACATTCTAACATCTCAAAAAACCACTTAGATTCTACATTTGGTTCATCACCTACAGTTTCTGTTTCTATGTTTCCGGGAAACGCATCTCTAACCATCTGCACTACATTATCTTCTTCCATATTGACAGAACTACCTTCATGAATAACTCTTTCTTCTTAGAAATCAAGTACCCTTTCCCCAACATTAGCTTGACTAGTTGTAGGAAATGTTCCATTATCCTCTCCATGCGAAAACCAAATATAATAACACAGCCTAAATCCTTTCAAATACAAATGCTTCCAAACCGTTTCAATAGCAATGAACTTTTCATTATTGCATTGCATACAAGGACAACTCATTTTACCTTGCTCTCGGGAGATGTCTTGATCTGCAGCAAATTCCATAAATCCCGTTAAACCTTGCTTATATTCAGCTCTGATTTCCCCTGTATCTTCATCGACTCGTCTATACATCCACTCCCGAATTTTATAGATATGATGAGACATTATCGCTGTAAACCTCTCACAGAATCTCCAACAATAACTGGGCCCGGCCAAACCTCCTCCTCACCGAATTGCTCTCTGTCACGTTTCAGTTGCAGTTCACCATCGAAATGCATCTTCTCTCCTCTTCTTCGTTCCCATAATCTTGATATCTTCTACCCGGCCATTTATATGTCTTCAATCTCTGATAGTTAATTTTTCTCTTGCCGAACGTCGTCCACACCGATTTTTTGTCCCTCACTTCACCACCTTCGATTCAGTTTCACTTCACCTTTGAAATTCAAACGCTCTCCTCTTCTTCGTCCCAAAAGCTTGTCTCCTACAGCTCTCTACTTCTTCGTTAAGTTACTATCTCGTTTCTCTAAACCAGCTCGTTTGTCGTTTTGATTTTCGGTCCTCTCTCGTTTCGAGTTTCACTCCTCTCGATTTTTTTTTTACTCTGTTTTCATTTTCTCTCTGTGTCGAACTTGACGGTGGATGGTGAGAGAAGTTAATATTTTACATATACAATCAATTAATACCCCCCTTCCATTTCACCTGTTTTTTTCGACTTCATTAATAGTTAATTCGAAGTCCACCTTTATAAATATCAAATTTATTTCATTTCAACTTTTTTTTTCTTCCTTCAACAATTCAACCCCGCTCCTCTCTCTACCGAACCGAGTACAGAGGCTTCCTTCGCCGCCGTTTAGGCCTTCCATTGGCACTTACTTCTCCGCCAAGCAATATATATGTCATCTTTAATTTACATTAATGCGCTTCCATTGCTGTAAAGATAATAACAATTTTCCGATATACTCATCACACGATTTCCGACTACAAAAGTCTCGTCACCTTTATGATCGTACAGACAAATTACCGTCACCACCTTCCGATCAATTTCTGACATTGTCGATTTCTGTCTCTTCCGACAACTCTCTGATAAATATTTTTCCTACTTTCCCCCAATAATTATTAATTTCGCAAAATACCAACAAATTTCTCTCAATCTTTTCCCTTTCTCTTACCCGCCTCACCATTTCATTGGTTTTGTTCCGACTTACATCTTCCTCGCAATTTTTCCTTGCTATACGCGACTTTTTCTTGTAGCGAACTGCCTATTAACTTATCGTCTATATTATATCTGGTATATTTATATGATTGTTTTTATTATAACATTCAATTAATTACCAATAACTGCAAACATATAGGACGTAGAAGAGGATCAAGAAATACAAAAGTAAGAAAAATGGTTTTTGTCAGGATTTACTTTTCTTATTTTCTTGTCAAAGTTTTTGAAAATAACTCTATTTTATCTGTTTAAAACCTTTATAGCCCTATAGTTAATTACCAATTAATGTAATTGGTATCCAATTTTTCTTCTTATCTTAATGTTTTTATCATCTTAAATATTAGGCAATGTCGTCGTTATCAAATTTTCTTTGGAACTTCAACGATTTCTTTAACGATGTTTAACATTGTATCCAGATGACTGATTATTTTCCGGATATACCGAATAATATATAAATTGGATAACTTATAATATTTAATATATCCATGCCAACTATTAGATATTATGAAGTCGAAAATATTATGTGGTGATAACTCAACGGTTGGGCGGCGGAATTTTTCCAATGAAAACTTCAGATTTTGTAGAGATTTTTTTTAAAATTGTGTCTCAACAAAGAAATAACGCATTAAATGCTTGCGTAATAACTTTCTATTAATCATATAGGGATATAACCGATAATAATAAACACAAAAATTAAACATATTTTAAAATAAATTTTATGCTATGTCATTTTTTTAATTTTTAAATCGACTTTATATATATATATTTAAATCTGTATAAAACAATTAATCTTTCAAAACTATTACTTGATCACCAAAACTTCAATTAAGTTGTAACTTACTAACTTTTAACTTATAATATTAGGGTGAGTTAGGTGGTAAGGAATAACTAGTGATGAAATGAAGTGGGAATGAAAGGATAATATGTATATAGATATTAGAAGTTTGAGGTGTAAATCGAGACGATATTGGCCATACCAGGCTACTTTTTGTAGTATACTTTTCTTTACTCTACACACAATAGGCTACTCTATTTTAGGCGGCTGCAAAATGGAAATTTGGCAAAATAATAACATTGATAACCAAGAGATCTTCTGAGAGGAAATAGAAAGTGGGGTTCGCAGATATTGTCTCCACTTTATGAATAAAATATTGTTAAGCAAAATATCGGAAAGAGGAAATATACCTCTCTGCTCAGAGTCCGGTATAGATATGTGGCAACAACAAATCTTCGTAACATTGATGCTGCGGCGGCTAAATGATAGTTATGCACCACATGTTAACATGGAAAACTCTGCAATTGTTTTCATTTGATATATGTATTAACGAATTTCGCTTTACATAAAACCTTGTACAACTACTATAGTATTGGAGAAATCAAAAATTACACAACTACGTGGAGTAGATACACGAGTTATCGTGCCCTTTAAAATATGCTAAATTTGTTATCTGCCTTTTTAAAAATAAAGTAAACAAGTTACACCGTAATTCTGAATGAGTAAAAAACAACACATCAAAGCATTTGAACAATCCGATAATTGATAGCAATAACAAAGTCTAGAAATATCGAATAAACACCTCCATAACACTGTTGCATTGCAGTTCAAAAAGAAAAGGAGGATAGCATGAAAATGAGCCGAGTGTGGATGAGACTGCATAGTATTTTCTGAAAAAGATAACCGAGTTTAGGGCCTAAAGTTTTGGTCAAACATATGTCTCGAGAAGGGAATGAGTAATTTTTTCGTCTCCAATTCAACAGAACAAGTTGCCAGTCGCCTGCACTCCTCCTCCCCACCAGCTGCATGAGCATGAATTACATTATACATGCATCCTCGATGTCCTTTAGCTGGGTATTCTGGCAACCCTCTCGATAATCATCTCCGATGTTTCACTTTGCGTGTGTTAGACAATTGTGGGGAGCTTCTTCATGAAGTAAAGGAAAAATAGGGCTATCGGCTGAATGATTTTCTTCATGGCTGCATCGTTCATGATACCCATGTTGCAGTCCAGTACTGATATCTTCGCCCCTTTCAAATCCATTGCAAGACACACCCAATGAATTTTTTCAAGGTTAAGATAGAGGAGGTCAGCATCGTCATACAAAAAAACTCTGTCAGATTCACTACTCCCGACTAAAGCATCAATTATTGTTTTGGGAGAAAACAAAGTCCTCGGGCGCTGTGGATTTGCAGAATTTGGTGTATAGTTTAACCAGGTTTCCGACAAACTTAGTATCAAGAACATCGACTCTAAGCTTACAGTCATCCATCCTAAGCATGTGTCTCATCAGCTTAAAAAGCGCATCCATCACCTGCAAAACAAAGGAAATGATAAGCGACCCACTTCAATTACATAAATTGTCACGTAATAAGGTTAAATTCTAACCTTATCGGGAGTGTTGTTACGCCTCTCCCACAACTCCACGACCTCTTTTGTCGATAACCGAACGGTGGTGCCACTGTTAACGTGACTACAAGACGAATAAATGTTAAGTACGATGAAGACAGGTGAAGACAAAAAAACAAAATAACCCTATCTGGACATCGACTTCATTGCCCATTCAAAACCTCTCATGTACAGAGCGTAATTCAGAAAGGTGTCCCTCGATTTGATGACCAATTATAGATTTCATCCTCTTGTGGCATTCAAAGCGATCATCCAGCCTGGTCGACAAAGTAAGAGCACGGCTGCTTTTCTGGTCACTTCCTCGACCACTCTCGCTTTCACGGGTGGGCGGCTATCATCATCCACTTTCTTGATCGCGTCCTGCAGGATGTAAGTAAGGGGTTAGGTCAGATGTATTTTGTTATCCGATAACATAGGTAGAAAATATTGAATATATCATACATCTTGCGCGTTAATTACAGCATCATCCGCCGGCGCTTTCACCAGAACCTCCTGTGAGTGAAACAAATGAAGTTTAAAATATCTTAGCAAACGAGTGTACTAGTACAGATGTATGCTAAAAGTTAAAACAATTAATGTTATATTAAATGGCCTATAATGTAATCTAGAAAATGATACCTCTTTACCACTAAGATCCCCTTTGTTGTTGTTAACTTCATCAGTCCGCGGGACGGTCTGGTCAGGGTCTTCCGGAGACATTGTCGGCAGCTTCGGTAATCGAAGTTAAGCAATATTATGAATTTACGTATCGTACTGGTTGTTATCGTATAATGCATTTGAATACTAACTAGCTTGTTTATTAACAATATACCTGGTCATTACTAACATGAGGTCCTAGCTCCAATTCAGCTTCAGTGACAACCTAATATGGGAATGAAAAGGCACCACATTAAGAGCATTAGAAAATCATAGTATGGATGGGTGATGTGGTTTATTAGTTTCGTTACCTTGTTAGTTAGGTCAGCTGCTACAGCGTCGTGACCCCTCTTTTGTTGCTGGTCCATCTGTTTTGCATAAGAAAAATAGGTAAACGACAAGTTTTTTATTGGGATAAGCTAGTTAATGCCGGTGTTATGTCTCATGTTATTACATGTTGACCGTTAACCGTCTTGTTATCCGGGTTGCAGTTTTCTTTATCGGTGTCTTCAATTTCCGATGGTGCCTGAGAAAACATCTTCACAAAATTTGCAATGATCCCAAAATTAATGTAATGTTATAGTATAAATAAAAATATAGAGAAAAACAATTACATGATTCTGTGCTTGGTTGACTACAGATTCATGAGCTGCTTCCTCATCCGGAACTATATGTGAAATAGGTTGTGAAAAGATTTCTACTAAGACGGAGTTAGAAAAAAAATATTTCAAATGTATAACTGTGTTAACTTACCAGTTGTGTGTTATCTTGCATATCATCAATGTTATCAACTTCTTGGGCTTCTGACTGCACCTCCACCATGCTGTCCTTATTATGCTCCGGTCCTAAAACTGACATATGCTTCCTTTCCTCGCTACCCCTTGAACTGCCACCCTCGTCTTCACTCACTGATACATCAGACTCAGTGCCGTTCCGTGAATTTTAGTGGCTTGAAGCATTTAAAAAAATGTGGCCTATATTAAATATCATCTCTCTAATTAGAAAGATAATTTTGGCATTTTCTCTGTAAAAACAGAGATAACTGGATGAAGATCATGTTTCAATTTTTAAAGATGTGCTTGTTTCTTAAATACCAACATTTAACAACAATAGTTTATTCTTAAAATGCAAATCAACATCACTTATCAGTATGATTGTATATGTTGAATCAACTAATCCAGATCCAACATATACAAAGTAAAGAAGAATAAGATAATAATAACAAAAACACAGAACTTGAAATATCAAAAATTGTCAATATAAACCTAATTTTCTGAACCAGATATAGATGTAAATTAACAAAATAAATCAGTTCAAAGACAAAATTATTTGTCGACAAAAATGATTCAAAGCTCAGTTAATAGTAATAAGGAAAAAGGTATTTTTTGTTTGACATAAAGAAAAAGGTTTCTGTAATTAAAAAAAAAAATTAAAAAGAAGATAAAAACATCCAAATGGAATCAAAACCAAATGGGTGAAGTAAGACTTCAACTTTGATTGACCATCTAAGCTACTTAGAATTTATGTAATAGTGGCTTATATATTTTATTTCTAAAATGTGATCTAAAATCAATGTTTTACAGGCTTTAAAGCAGGGACGGGCTTGATTAGACTTCTTCTGTTCACACATAAAATGGTGTTTGTCTCAAAAAAAAATGAGGAAATAGTTAGCAAATATTCCAGATATTTAAGTAGATATTAGTTAACTAAAATAACGTGCTCGTCACGCTCCTCTTCCCTATAAAATAATGCAATCTCTTCAATTGTGGGGTTGGTTGGAATCATGTGCCTTTGCCCAACAGGCGACATCGCTTCGGAACGGTTAATATCAGGCGACATCTTAGACAACCTCTCAAGGTGGAAACCAGAAGTAGGAGCCCCCGGCCTATCACGAGCCCTGACGCCTTACCCACCGGTGAACATATCAGTGGCTTTCAACCAGTCAATCACATCGGCTATGATAATGGTGTTGTTGTCGGCTAGTTTAGCGGCAACAGTGTCCCCTAACTTATCTGCCACACGGTTTACAACAGTGTTGGAGTTGACCTTGTATGATTTAGGCGGGAGGCTACCACCGGGACGTGTATGAGATCTAGGAGGCCTGCCACGTATTTTCTTAGCCTTACTAGCACCACAAACTGTGGTAGGAACAGAGTATTGGGAACCACCAACAAACATATCTTCGTCGAACTGATAACTTTTTGTAACCAGTTTAAACATGTTATCAACCTTGACATCGTCTTTGTCATCTGACCTGGATAAATCTTCATCACCATTGTCGAACTCAATATCTGGAGAGATAATTGAAGTAACTTCCACTTGATAAACCAATAAAAAACAAAACCAGTATAAATATTGCAATACTGAGGAGAGTATAGATGAAAAAATAATACATCACAAGTATATACGATAACTGATGCAGTTACAGTTATAACTAGAATAACAAGTAACATATTCGAAAAAATGTGATACCTATTTTATGGTGTTTGTTATCAGATAATTAAAACCAAACAAAACCCTAAATTAGTACATGAAATTTATTAGACGCAGTTTCAATGCATTAAACATGTTCTTGTTGCCGGGAATTCTTTTAGTGGAGATAAATAATAAGTTATTTGGTAAACTCGTTACCAAATACTAGAAAAGCGACTAAGTAAATGTTAAATGAAACGATGATTAATTAGAGTTAGGCGTTAATTAGATTTACTGCTAATGTAACTGGTACATGAGTAAAACGTATTAGAACAACTACGAAGAAGTAAAAACCAAAAAAATATTTTGATAACATGTGTGTTATATATATCTTCTGTGAATGTTAAATGTTAATTAGTTGCATGAAATTACCTCGCATTTCTCATCAACATCCTGTATTTGGCCTATTTTAAGAGTAGAACGCTGAGGTTGTGTTTCCTTTTCAAAGTCGTCGTTCGGATCATCAACACCAATATCTCGACCATAAGATACAAACTCCTTCTCAATCGCCAGAACAGCTTGAAGAACAACTAACTGAAGTGCATGGCAGAACCCTTGAACTATGACATTAGCAGTAGCAAACTGTGAAATATCCCTGCGTTTGATTGATGTAATCATCATATCAAATGATTTCCTGCCCCACGGATAATTAAAAAAGTAGTCAAAGTTTCGAGTCATTTCCCCATGCTCCTTGTTGATCTTAACCCTAGGGTAGTGCATTGTGGATCCTAAAATTCCATCGACCAAAGCAAGACACGCATGAGGAAGCCTATCGGACTCTTTTACCGACCTCCTCATAAGCCTGGTCAACACCTTCTCCACCGTAATTTCTTCAGTTTGACCAAACAACGTCTGGTAGTAAGGTTTAGAAGTCCCACCGGTTCCTTTCCTCTTTTTCTTCTCCGGCGGAGGATACCTCCCGCAGTTAAGACCCGTCACAATCTTGTATTCCCGAATGGAGAATCTAATTGAAGTTCCAGCAAACATGAACCAAATCTCGTTGAGCTATCCGACCTCGAGTTGCTTTGATAATATGTCAAGTCCAAATTCCCCTGACCACGCCGGTTTCGTATTCATCTCCAGCATTTTAGCAAACGAGTTCCGGCGATGAAATCAGTCTCCGACTCGACCAGACTTCTTTTTATCATTCCCATAAGATTAACCTTATGGTATGTGTTAATGCGTTCATTGAACACCTTTTACCCCTTGGCAAGAATCCCAGGAGGTAGATTCAGATCTTCGTTCTCTATCTGTATTAGAACAGTGAGCAGATATGTGAAAAATGCTCTAAAAAGAAGACAGAAACGAGAATCGACTGCAAAACGGTTGCTCTTTGAGTGTAACTTACCGGTTTCGGACTGAAAAATCACCAAATCTGCCTCTTGAGTTTCTTTTCAAACCGTTCTCAACCTCTAACTCGCGCGTTCAAAAACCAAATAATTACTCTCTCACACGCTGTCCGAAAAGTGAAGTAATGTTAACTGCAGATAGATATACATCTGAATAAAGAGACACGCCTTTTGGTTTTCCCGTAAATAATGGGTAACATGATACCCTAAACAAATAAAAATGTATGAGTGGATATGAAGAATCTTCTATTTAATAATTTATACAGCTTTATGTCTGATTTTAGTAACAAGTACACTCAAGGACGGTTTTTCAATAAACTTCCCTATAGGAGTGTTATCGACATTCACTACTGCAACAGTGGCTAATATACGGTACCGTTCCTTCTCAGTTAAATAGCCAGTTCTTCGTTCCCTTGCAGTGTAGTTTCTCATAATATGATCACAACAGTTCAATAAAAAAAACAAAATATACTATAATGACAGATATGTTATATCTATATATTGTTTTATAAGGTGAGTATATATATGATATATATTTGGGTTTAACTTTAATATAATATATTGATATTTTGGTAAAGAAGTGGAAGAGAGAAAATAAGACTGGAGAAGAATACGAGAGTGGGGAATGAAATGAGTAAATTTTGTTCACACCTTTTTATTCATTTTTTCTTACATAGAGGCTCTATTTATAGAAGAACACAACTTAGACAGTAAGAAAACTTAATCAATAAGAAAACTTAAATAGTAAGAAAAGAAGAGATAAGATAAATAATTATATATTATTTAATACTCTTCCTTAGTTATCTATCTTATTTTATATTACGTATTGTCTCATTAAAATTTTTATCATGGAAAAACCTAGTGGGATAAAAACCATGACAAGAAAAAAAAGAGTACAGTTACGTAATTTCCTCCTGAGAATGGCAGATGTAATCTTTACTTCATAAATCACGTAGATAACACATCCGGATGTTATATACGTGTTTTCTGAATGTAGTGGTCGGAAGTGCCTTCGTGAATAAATCGGCCGCATTGTCACTTGAACGAACATATTGAATATCCACTTCTTGATTCTTCTCGAGTTCCCTTATGTAAGAGAAAAATCTTGGAGGAATATGCTTCGTCCTGTCGTTTTTGATATAATATTCCTTAATTTGGGCGACACATGCAGAATTATCCTCAAACACCTTTGTAGGTTCTTTCTTTGTGAGAATTATGCTTGATTCTAGGATATGATGAGTCACAGACCTAAGTCACACACATTCTCTACATGCTTCGTGAAGCACAATAATTTCTGCGTGATTTGATGAAGTTGCAACCAAAGTCTGCTTTTGAGAACGCCATGAGATCGCTATTCCGCCATTTGTGAAAATGTATCCGGTTTGTGACCTAGCTTTATGTGGGTCTGATAAATATTCTGCATCTGCAAAATCAACCAAATCAATATTATCTTGGATGTAACGGAATCTATGTTTTATTCCGTTCCAATGCCTGCATGTTGGAAATGAGCTGTATCTTGCAAGTAGATTAGTAGCAAAATGCTATATCTGCTCGAGTGCAATTTGCATGGTACATAAGCCCACTGATAGCACTCATATAAGGTATTTCTGGACCTAATATTTTTTCGCTATTTTCACAAGGTCTAAATGGATCTTTCTTAACATCAAGTGATCTATTGACCATTGGAGTACTTAAAGGAGTTGCTTTGTCCATATAAAAACGTTTCAAGATCTTTTGGTGTAATTTGATTAATGCACAAATATTTCATCTCGGAAATTCTCAATCTGGAGCCCAAGACAAAATTTTGTTTGTCTGAGATCTTTCATTTTGAACTCTTCTTTCATATGAGTTCTTCCATCGTCAATCTCCATTTGAGTTCCAATTATATTTAGGTCATCAACATAGACAACAATGATCACAAAATTAGATAATATTTCTTAATAAATACGCAAGGGCATATCGCATTATTTACATAGCCTTTCCTCAATAAGCATTCACTCAAGCGATTATACCACATGCGTCCGGATTGTATTAATCCGTAAAATGATCGCTGTAATTTGACCGAGTATATTTCTTTTGACCTTGAGCTTAATGCTTCCGACATTTTCAATCTTTCAGGGATTTTCATGTATATATCATTATCCAGTGATCCATATAAATATGCTGTCACAACATCTATAAGGTACATATTCAGCTTTCTAAATGCCGCTAGACTCATTAAGTACATGAATGTGATTGCATCCATAACCAGATAATATGTTTCTTCATAATCACTTTTCGGTCTTTGAGAAAAACCTTGGGCAACAAGACGGGCTTTATATCTTGTTATCTCATTTTTTTCATTTCTTTTTCTCACAAATACCCACTTGTACCCAACTGGTTTTACAATTTCAGGTGTTATGACAATACGTCCAAAAACACTTCTTTTATTGAGGGAGAATAATTCAGTTTGTATGGCAATCTTCCATTTCTCCCAATCATGTCTTTTCTGAAATTCTAATATGGACATTGGATCAGGATATCACTTTCTTGATCAATTTCTTTAGCTACAGAAAAATAAAATATTCCAGTAATATCTTGTAATTTATTTCTAATCCGTAACTCTCTATTTTGGGTATAATTGATGAAAATCTCATATTTTTCTTTTTCTTTTTCATCATCTAGATTTTCTTCCTTCTGGGGTTCTTTTAGAACCTTTTCATTTATGTCTTCTTGACATTTCTTTTAAATTTGGCTCTTCTTGAACTTTTTTACTTTGTTCTCCTAATTTCTTTTTATTTCGGGGATTTTTATCTTTAGAGCCAGTCAGTCTCCCCCTCTTTAACTGAACTCTACGTTTATTTGCTAAGCTCATATCAGTCTGTTCTTCGGGAACAGTGATTCTTGATGGAGCATTAGCAGCAGGTATATATGATTTTGTCACTTTTTTGTATCTGTAAACGCATCTGGTAACTGATTTTCCAAATTTTGCAAATGCACAATTTCTTAACTTCAAATTCACATTGTTTCGTAGGAGGATCAATGTGCAACAATGATGGTGTGCACCATGTAATATCTTTAGGAACTTCTCTAATTCTTCTCCCTAACGCTGAAAATTCATCTTCATTAAAATGACAATCAGCAAACCGTGCTGTAAACATATCACCAGTTGCTGGTTCAAGATATCTAATAATACTTGGTGACGTATACCCAACATATATTCCTAATCTCCTTTATGGCCCTATTATTGTTCTTTGGGGTGGTGCTATCGGCACAAAAACCGCACATTCAAATACACGGAGATGGAATATATCTGACTTTTGGCCAGATGTTAATTGTATTAGGGAGAATGTATGATAAGCACTTGGTCTTATTTGGAGTAGTGCTGCTGCATGCAAGATAGCATGGCCCCATACTGAAATTGAGGTTTGGTTCTTAATACTAACGGTCTGCCAATTAATTGTAACCGTTATATCAATGACTCAGCCATACCATTTTGTGTATGAACATGTGGAACTGGATGCTCAACATCGATCCCCATTGATATACAATAGTCATTAAATGTTGAAGAAGTGAATTCACCAGCGTTATCAAGTCTTACTTTTTTAATTGAATGTTCAGGGAATTGTGCTTTCAACCTGATTATTTTGGTAATGAATTTTGCGAAAGCCATATTTCGTGTGGTCAAAAGACACACATTTGACCATTTACTGGATGCATCAATTAATACCATAAAATACCTAAATGGTCCGCACGGTGGGTGGATCGGCCCACATATATCACCATGTATTCTCTCTAGAAATATAGGATATTCATTCCCAACTTTAGCTGGTGATGGCCGAGTTATAAGTTTCTCTTGAGAACATGCATTACATAAAAACTCGCCTGATTGTAAAATTTTCTCGTTTTTCAACGGATGGCCATTATAATTTTGCACAAATTTTCTCATCATAACTGAACCAGGATGCCCTAACCTTTCATGCCAAATTTTAAATGTATTAGTAAACTTCGACTTTACTGTAACATATGATTCAGTCGTATTTATTTTTGTGCAATATAATCCGGAGGAAAACATTTTTAATTCTTCCAGTATATGTTTCTTCTATGATGTAATGCAAAGATATTTAATGTCATTTTTACTCATAGTCTCAATATGATATTTATTTCCGTGGATATCTTTAAAACTCAGAAGATTTCTTTGAGACTTAGGGGAATATAAGGCATTGCTTATTTCAAACTTTGTTCCCCTTGGCATTGAAATATTAACTCTTCAATATCCTATAATGATTTTAGCATTACCAGATATTGTACTCACACTTCTGGCGGAATTATTCACTTTGAGATAGGAGAAATATTTTTTATCTTTAGTAACCGTGTGTGTTGAAACACTGTCTGCCAGACATATATATATATCCTTAATCTCAAAATCTGACATTTTCTGGATTTAAACGTTCATGAAACATGTATTAAAAAACATTTTTAAACAAAACACAAAGCTTATAATATAAAAATGCTTATATTACAGTAAAAACTATTTTATAGCAAAATAGAAAGTACATGTCACATCAAAAAAATTGTTTCTCTTTTTTTTTTTCACAAAGACAAACCACCTATGACATTGTGATATGATCATGGACAGCACCATAGTTGACGAACCAGAAGAAGAACCAGA
>OVBI01001793.1:152-28269 GCA_900406495.1 Sisymbrium altissimum
TTTTTTTATTAACTGACTTATTTTATATATATTTTATATTATTTTAAATCAATTTTTATTATTTTTAAACTTAATTTTTTATTTTTTATTTTTTTATTATCCATCCGCAACCGTCCGTAACCGCAAACGCTAGCGGAAATCAGCTTTTGAATTTGAGCGATTTGGAGTGATACAAAGCGGTAAAATACGCTTTTTATGATTGTTGTCAAACGCTGAGAACCGCTACCATCCGCAAAAATTGCCTTTACGGATGGTAGCGGGTAAACCAATCAAGCCCTAAGTCTGTTTCTCATATTCTTTTATCTATGAGCTTGCGAAAGGGGTTCACCGTGTCGTTTCCGGTTTCTCATTATCTCCAAATACTAGTATTCGTAGACTGTTGCTTGAAAAACATAACCGTAAGGTGAAAAGCGGTACCCCACTACAAGAAAAACATACTGTCAGTTGTGACAAAAAGGAGTCGCAAATAAGGGTTTTGACTCTTTTCCAATTACGACAAATTCTAAAATTTGAACCCACGCATGTGTAACCCCCAATCACTTGACTACCGTTTTTCGTGATCAGTGTCCAGAATAATTTAAAAATCCATTTGGGCCTTGAAATATATGTCGCATGAAATTTGGGTTTTAATATGACATTTTATTATCTACTTTCGATTTAGGTAAGAAACCCAAAAAGCTAAACACAGACCCAAACCGGAAAAGCTGTTTTGTTCACTTGCACAAGTTTAGAAGTTGAGAGGTTGACTGTGTGTAGATTATAAAATAGATTTTAGATTTTGTTTTTCCTTTGACCAAAAAAAAAGAAAAAGATTTTGTTTTTTCAAAAACTAAATTTTTAACTTATCAAGATTTTGATTAGTTAGATTTCCTAAAATATAGGAATTAAAATGTAGAAAATTAGTTTTTCAGAGTTTTTAGAATTTTAGAAACAAAAACCAAAAACCTATTATGTAGGTTTTCAACTTTCGTTAGTTTTGTTTTTGTTTTTTTGGTTTTTTTTTAATAATTTAAAATCTAAAATTAAAATTAAAACCAAAATTTAAAATCTACAACCAAAATTTAAAAATTAAAAACTAAAATCTAGAATCTACTAAACAATCAGGCATTAATTTTCCGACCACATATCTAAAAACTGGTTAAATCATTTACCATTTATCAACTGTACTTTAAAACACGGTCGAAGTTTAGTCCTCGACCAGACATAAGTAAGTACATAAACGAAACCACATACATAACATCTTCGAGAACTATAAATAATCAAACTATACAATTAGTAAAAAATCTAATGTAAAAAATCTTTAACACGATAATTAAAAAAGGATTTTTACGAAAGAGTCAGTTTTCACCATCCACTGAAACTCTCTCTCCCTCCCTCTCTTTCTCTCCTCCAAAGAAAAAGTCTTTCCGACAGTAAAAATGATGGGCGGCGGCGGAGGTAACGGAGGAGGAGGAGGAGACGCAGAACGATGGTTAGTGACAGCGCAGAAGCTACTCTTGTCAGGAGACTTAAACGGTTCAAAAACATACGCGATCCGCGCATGCGAAGCCGATCACTCCCTCGTAGATCCCGCCGAGCTAATCCTCGCCGTCGCCGATACACTAATCGCCGGAGAATCACGTATCAGAGGAACCACATCGGATCTCCCTGACTGGTACGCCGTGCTCCGTCTCGTTCGACTCACTCACAACCCCGAACTCGTGGCGACTCAGTACAGCAGACTCGCCGTGTTGCTCGACCCGAGTCGCAACCGGTTTCCTTACTCCGACCAAGCTTTCAGACTCATCTCCGACGCTTGGTACGTACTCTCCGACCCTTCTAGAAAGGCCTTGTACGACAGGGAGTTGCATCTGAGTCAGTTTGGTCAACTCGGTCAGTTAGGGTTTCAGCTTTTCAACCAGCCGCCACAATCTCCTCAACAGCAACAACAGCAGCAACAGGAACAGTCTCCTCAGCATCAAACGATGTCGTTTCAGAGTCAGCAGTTGCCGTTTCAGCCTCGTCAGCAACAGAGATCACATTTTGATGTAATGCAGTCGCAGCAGTTTGTTCAAGAGCAGAGTGAGATGGTGAGGAGTGGTGGTTCGAGTAGTAGTAGTGGTAGAGATTGGAAACTTGCTGTTGAAGAAGAAAGATGCATTAATTTGAACAATGCAACTGAAAGGGTACAGTCTCAGTATGAGGAAGCAGCGTCTACTTCTTCAAATGAGTGGACTTGGTCATCTAAGGCTAATCCAACGACTGAGACCAATGTACATTGGCAATCCTCTGAGCCGTCTAGACAGTTTCATACTGAAGCTGCTCAACTCTCGCTGCTACCTTTGGTTTCTGATCAACCTCAGTCAAACCGTTCGACTCAGTCACATTCGGTCGCTAAACCGCAGCCGGTTTCTAAGCCGTTCCCAATGTCTCAGCAACAGTCGAATCATTTCCCTATGTCAAAGCAAACACCTGTCTCTAAGCATTTCTCTGTGTCTCAGTCATCACAAAAGTCTAAGACTTTTGTTGTGTCTCAGCCGCCACCTACCTCTAACCCTTTTCCTGTTTCGCAGCCAAAACAAAACACTAAGCCATTGCTGTCGGTATCTCAGCCTCAGCCACCACCGACATCATCCACTTCTAAGTTGTTGCCAACATCTCAGCCACCTACAACCTCTAAGCCATTCCCAATGTCTCACCAACCATCTAACCCTTTCCCTATCTCAAAGCAACCAACTTCCTCTAAGCCCTTCTCTGTGTCGCAGTCATCACAGAACTCTAAGACATATCCGGTGGAATCTCAGCAACCATCTAACCCTTTCCCTATGTCAAAGCAACCACCTTCCTCTAAGCCTTTCCCTGTGTCTCAGTCATCACAGAACTCTAAGCCATATCCGGTGGTGTCTCAGCAACCATCTAACCCTTTCCCTACGTCAAAGCAACCACCTGCCTCTAAGCCCTTCGTGTCTCAGCCGTCACCAACCTCTAACCCTTTCCCAGTTTCACAGCCAACACCAAACACTAAGACTAAGCCATTGCTGCCAGTATCTCAGCCTCAGCCACCACCGACATTATCTAAGCCTTTGCCTGTGGTATCTCAGCCACCTACAACGTCTAAACCATTGCCAACATCTCAGCCACCACCGACATCATCTAAACCATTGCCGGTGGTATCTCAGCCACCTACAACCTCTAAGCCATTGCCGGTGGTATCTCAGCCACACACAACTTCTAAGCCAATGCGGGTGTCTCAGCCGCCACAACAGGAATTTCAATCAGCCAGTCACTCGCAGCTACCTGAAGCCTCTGGTGCTCCCTCTCCAGAGCCTCATGTCTCCAACTCAACTCAATCGTTCCAGTCACCTCCTGTTCCAGTTTTCTCTACTAATCAGTCTCCTCCTCCACCTCCGCCAGTCTCTCAGCCAACTTGGGTCCCTAATACCGAACAGACTTCAGAAAACGGAACTGCAAGTTGTGATTCTGACCCCAAGGTTCCAAGTTTCTGGACGACTTGTCCATACTGCTTTGTGCTATACGAGTATCCCAACATGTACGAGGAAAGCGTGCTGAAGTGCCAAACGAAGACCTGCAGGAGAGCTTTCCAGGCGGTGAAAGTTCCATCTCCTCCAGAAACTGAAAAAGATACTTACTATTGCTGTTGGGGTTTCTATCCAATAGGATTCTCAGAGGTGGTTAAGTTCCCAGTCAATGATCTACCCAAAGCAGCAGCACCAAGAGGATTCCAAGTCAATGTTTTTCCCAAAGCAGCACCTAAAAAACCCTCTCCAAGAGTATATTATGATGATGATGATGATGATTCGTACATAGATTCTGATCCTAGTGAGGACGAAGATGATGACGATGACTGGCATATGAGTGGAGCGAAAAGGAGAAAGAATGTGAAGCAGGAAGCATCAACAAAACCGAAACGTGGAAGACCTCGAAAAGTAACCCAAGTTGAGTGATCTGAGTGGAAGTAAGGCTCCTCTCTGTCTCTTCATATTAGTTGCACTAGTCTTAGCGTAAAGTTACCCTTGCTTCTGCGTTTTCCATGTAGGTTTTGTCATGTATTTGTAATCTTCTCTTAGGTCGCGGCTGGATCCGTCTTTCAGGGTTAAGTTTAGAAGCCTGAAATGTTTGTAATGTTTTGGTGCCTCTTTTTGGATTAGATGTTGTTTTGGAAAAGACTTGGAGATTCATTTTGATCAGTTGGGAAATGCAGATCAGTATGTAAAGAAGAAGCACAAGATTGTGAATCAAACAAATGATCTATTACAAACTTCGAAATATATGATTTAACATAGTAGCTTACCAAATGGTACTTCCATCATCAGAACAAAGCTTTTTGTAGTTCTCTCCTAACAACTACTGTAGTTTTGTGAAACGGGTTACTAACCATGTAACCTTTGTCTTTCTATAATGTCACGATTGAAAAAACCGCAATGTTTGACTTGTCTCCGTTTCGAGGAGTCTCTCTCTGTCTTTGACAATACGGTCTGGTCGGATAAGGTCCGAACAAGCTGGACCATAAGCTTCCGACAGAGAGAGAGATACACGAGATTCGAAACTCAATAGGCTGCTCTCTTACTTTGTTTTTTTGAAACTGCAGACAAAAGCTGAATGCTTTCATGTTCGTAGTAGCAAAAGCGAACAGAAGCTCAAGCTGAACTCAGTTGCTTTTAATTAAAAGCGAACCTCACGGGGAGAATTATGTCGCGAATAAACTCCAAATAAACGATTTGAAACTTGTGCGAACATGAACAAATGTTACCTTTCCACAAACAAAATAGTTTTCGCTTCTCTCGAGACATTCATAAATGCAGCTGAGGTGGAAATGGTGAGAACTGAGAACACTTTGTAATACTCTTTCGGGTTCTCTGATGTGTATTCTGCCAAAAGCCAAAGAATCTTATACTAAGCTTCCGAAAAGAAGAAGATGAATATGAATACTTTCAAGACACGTTGGACATTATATACACGCCTTCATTACCAGCATCCGATCCATTGTCTTTGAGTTTGACTTAAAGAATTCTCCGAGTGGATTTAAAGAGCTCTTCTTTGGAATCTTCACCATGAGCATTCTTCCTCCGCATGTTCTAACTCTTCCTTGACACCTCCAACAGATGATGAAGAATTGATTTACACACTTGTTTCTGTTCCTGCCGCACATGAGCCACTGAAACATCGCTTTGCTGTGGCTCCTGCTACAACACTCCACTATACGTACGATGCACTCAAATCTAATTGTGTTAATCCAATGCCGTATAATGGAGATTTAAAATTAAAACTACAAAAAGGGACTCATGATGAGATTGGGATGTGTGCTTATTTTTCATCCAGAATCTTATTTTTCATTAGGTGTGCTTAAAGTAAAAATATTTTCACAATACAAAATCTACTCTCTTCAACCAGAGTTGGTAGAGCCTGGTGGGCTATACTGACAAATATCGCAGTATCTCATAGCTTTCTCAGGGTTCTATATGTGCCTCTGAAGAAATTTTGGGGAATATTTGCAAAACAAAAACAAAGTAAGGACTTCCTTTTCTTTCCTTAAAGGGCTTCAAATATTACGAAATTACTAAACTCAACCCAAAGTCTGTGCGTGCGCGCGAAATTATATCCATTTGCAAACTTCACCAGAAACAAAAAGAAAAATCTCGCCGGAATCCTACAGAGAATCACGTTCGCCGCAAAAGCAAAATACCGTTCGCAGCAAAACTGTTCCTTTCTCTCTTGAATAACTAAATGCTCATTGAAAAAGCTGAAAGATGTTGTTGAATCTTCGTCTCGACGGAAGTAGCTTACACGTTCTTTGTTCCACAAAAACCTTACCGATCTTCCCTCTCGACAAATTCAAGAAAGTGAAGCATAACTACGTACCCGGAACCCACGACACTGACAAGGGACAACCCCAGAGAAGCACCAGACACTGTGACCGAGGAGGGGTTGGTACAGTTGCCCATGAAGTTATCGCCGGAAAAAGCTTACTTCTTGTAAACCCTGGTGATCATCGCGTCGGGAATTCAAGGATTAGTGATGGGTTTGTTGGTAAGAAGTGTAAAGATTCCAGCTTTAATGGTAACGGTATGGTAGGTAAAGTGCATGCCAAGTGTTCGACGAAAGGTCTGAGTTACGGAGGATGTATTCCCGCTATTTTAGAGGCTTTAGATCGTGTTGAGGATGTTGGAGATGCGTTGAGTCCGTGGGCGGAGAGGCTTAGTAATAAGGAGAGGACGATTATATTGAAGGAGCAGACACGGTGGGAGAGAGCGGTGGAGATTTTTGAGTGGTTTAAGAGCAAAGAATGTTATGAATTGAATGTGATTCATTACAATATCATGTTGAGGATTCTTGGGAAAGCTTGTAAATGGAGGTATGTGCAGAGTTTGTGGGAAGAAATGATTAGAAAAGGTATCAAGCCGATTAATTCAACGTATGGGACTCTCATTGATGTTTATAGCAAAGGTGGGCTTAAAGTACATGCGCTTTGTTGGTTAGGGAAGATGAGTAAGATAGGGATGCAGCCTGATGAAATTACAACGGGGATTGTTCTTCAGATGTATAAAAAGGCAAGAGAGTTTCAGAAAGCTGAGGACTTTTTCAAGAAATGGTCTTGTGGTAAATCGTTTGGGACGTTGAGCGTGAAAGATAGCAAGGTGGAATCACATGTTTGCTTGAGCTCTTATGCTTACAACACGATGATTGATACGTATGGTAAGTCTGGCCAGATTAAGGAGGCTTCAGAGACGTTCAAGAGGATGCTAGAAGAAGGGATTGTGCCAACCACTGTGACTTTTAATACTATGATTCATATGTATGGCAATAACGGTCAGCTTGGAGAAGTGACTTCCTTGATGAAAATGATGAAGCTTCAGTGCGTACCTGATACAAGAACATACAACATTCTCATTTCGCTTCACACGAAGAACAACGATATTGAAAGAGCAGGAGCCTACTTCAAGGAAATGAAAGGCGCAGGACTTAAACCGGACCCTGTAAGTTACCGAACTCTACTCTATGCATTCTCGATAAGACATATGGTTGAGGAAGCGGAAGAGCTTGTAGCAGAGATGGATGATAATAATGTTGAGATTGATGAGTATACGCAATCTGCTCTCACTAGAATGTATATAGAAGCGGAAATGCTGGAGAAATCATGGTCTTGGTTCCAAAGGTTTCATTTTGCGGGTAATATGAGCTCTGAAGGCTATTCAGCTAACATTGATGCATATGGCGAACGTGGATACCTATCAGAAGCCGAGAGAGTGTTTATCTGCTGCCAAGAAGTGAATAAGAGAACAGTGATAGAGTACAATGTGATGATCAAAGCGTATGGAATCGGTAAAAGCTGTGACAAGGCGTGTGAATTATTTGAGAGCATGATGAGTTATGGTGTCACACCGGATAAGTGTACATATAACACTCTCGTCCAGATCCTTGCGAGCTCTGACATGCCTCATAAAGCCAGATCCTACCTAGAGAAAATGAGAGAGACGGGTTATGTAAGCGATTGTATACCTTACTGTGCTGTGATATCGAGCTTTGTGAAACTTGGTCAGCTCAATATGGCAGAGGAAGTGTATAAAGAGATGGTTGACTTCAACATCGAACCCGATGTTGTTGTCTATGGAGTCTTGATCAATGCTTTTGCAGATACTGGAAACGTTCAACAAGCTATGAGTTATGTAACAGCAATGAGAAAAGCTGGAATTACAGGAAACTCTGTTATATACAGTTCTCTGATTAAGCTCTACACTAAAGTAGGATACCTGAATGAAGCTGAAGCTATATACAGGGAGCTTCTTGAATCGTGTAACAAGACACAGTATCCAGATGTATATACATCAAACTGCATGATCAACCTGTACAGCGAAAGATCCAACGTGAGAAAAGCGGAAGCAATATTCGAGAGCATGAAACAAAGAGGAGAAGCAAACGAGTTCACTTTCGCGATGATGCTATGCATGTACAAGAAGAACGGTAGGTTTGAAGAAGCGACTCAGATAGCGAAACAGATGAGAGAGAGGAAGATTCTCACTGATCCTTTGAGTTACAACAGCGTTCTTGGTTTATACGCTTTGGACGGAAGGTTTAAAGAAGCCGTTGAGACATTTAAAGAGATGGTTTCGTCTGGAATCCAACCAGATGACTCAACGTTTAAGTCGCTTGGAACCATTCTGATCAAACTCGGTTTGTCTAAGAAAGCTGTTCGTAAGATCGATGAAGTTAGGAAACAAGAGATGAAGAGAGGTTTAGATTTATGGATCTCAACTCTCTCTTCTCTTGTCGGGATACAAACCAGTAATAACGAAGATTGTGATGAACTTTAGTGTTTAGTCTTTTTGGTAGATTGTACTTGTGTGTATGTATATAAAAACCGTTAAAAAAGGAAGACTAATGTATAAATCTTTGAAGCGATTCATGATTATACAACAAAACTGAACAAAAAAGAAAAAGCTAACACGTCATAAAAGTATTTACATGACGTCATTATGCCAAGAGAGAACTATATCTTCAAGCTCTGTTATCAAATCGGACCACCGTGAGTCTTCTTCTTCACCTTCAACAACTTTCACTTCAACCACCACAACATCCACTACTAACTCCACCGCTTCCACAACTATCTCTGTTCTTCCTCTTCCTAATCCAACTATCTTCCCTTTACCATCTTTCATCGTCTTCTTCTTCTTCACTGCGTAACCTAACTTCTCCCCAAGAACCTTTGCTTTCTCCTCTACTTCAACGGCTGAGACTCTCGCTGTGAATCTCCTCTCTTTCTTCTTCTTAACCTCAAACAAACCAGAGAGATCTAAACCAGACGAAAGCGAGATTAGATCAAAAGCTGTGATGGAACCAACACTCGGTTTCTCAAGAACTGGTTCCGGTTCGGTAAACTCTGAAGTCTCCAACGACTTTTTAAACCAGCTGGTTTTCATAACGGTTTCAATGCTCATCCTCGTGGCAGGATTAGGGTCAAGCATTTGGTAGATAATCGATTTAGCTTGTTTCGAGATCCAGCTAGGGAAACGGTAATCTCTCCGGTGAATCTTCCTATACATGGAAGCAATATTCGAGTCATCAAAAGGAACATCACCAACGAGAAGAACGAACAAGATCACTCCACAAGACCACGCGTCAGCTTTAGCTCCGTCGTATCCACGTCTTGATATAACCTCAGGAGCTGTGTAAGCCGGTGTACCGCAAGCGGTATGAAGCAAACCGTTTTGAAGATGCTCAGGTAAAGCTGATAAACCGAAGTCCGAGACCTTGAGGTTGCCTTGCTTGTCAAGGAGAAGATTCTGCGGCTTCACGTCACGGTGAGCGACGCCGTCTTTGTGAGAGAACTGAAGCGCGGAGGCTAGTTGTTGGAAGTAACGACGTGCTGTTGACTCAGGAAGACGACCGCGACGTAGGACTTTGGAGAAAAGCTCTCCTCCGGCGGCGAGTTCCATTACGAGGTAGATCTTGGATTTTGTAGCCATGACTTCATGGATCTTGAGGATGTTTGGATGGTCACGTAGACGACGCATGGCGTCTATCTCTCGGATTATTCTTGGCTCCATTCCGGCTTCAATGGTTTTCTTCTTTTCAATGATTTTCACGGCGACGAGGTCATCGTTCTCGATGGAACGAGCTAAATGGACTTTAGCAAAGCTTCCACTGCCGAGACGGCGACCGAGTTCGTATTTTCCGAGGAGGATTTTCGCCGGAGATGACTTGTGCGGTTGAGGAAGTGAGTCCATTGGATGGAGGATATACTGGCGGCGAGGAGGAGGAGGAGGAGAAGAAATGGTGCCTGAGTTCTTTGAAGGAGTTCAGGGACAAGTTGTTTGATGAGTTGATGTTTGGTTTTATAGGGAAAGATTATTTTCTTTGTTGTTGTTATACCGAAACTACCCTTGGAGAAATAATTGTGAATATTGTTTAATGGAATCTTGTTCTTACGTGTTATACGGGATTGTTGTAACTTATACACATTATTTTTCGAGGAAATTTGGATAAAAGTCTTAGGATGAGATTATATTTTGAAAAATACACCATCTTTTAATACTTTTGAAAACTACACTTTTTTATAAATGAAATGACTAAATTAATCTAATTAAACATTTTAAAAACTTTAATATTTAAATATTCTTGTTATAAAATTAGTAATATGTAATTAGTATTTATATATTTTATTTAAAATTGTGAAATATCTGAATTTAGTTATAATTTGATATCCTAAAACTTTCATTTTTTGGATTTTCAACTTCTGATTTTTTAAAAAAATTTTTTGATCACTATAATCCTTTATTATTATTTTTTTTGTTTTTAAAGATAAGAAAAAATGTTAATTTTATTTTTGGCTAATTTTTATTTAAACCTAATCTTTAAAAGAATTATAACTGATCAAAATATTTATTTAATTTAGAAACAACTCAATAATAAATATAATAAAAAAATTTAAGGTAAGTTATTCATATAATATTAATTTTTAAAATATTTTTTTATTAGAAATAATTTTAAAATATTTCAAATGTTTTTCATTTTTATAATTTCGTATATTTAATAATTAAAATTATTTTTATCTTAAATAAATTAATCAGAATATTAATATTTTCGACTTTTTAATTCTATTTATTAAAATATAGGTCAAAAAAGTCTTTTTACCTATAAATAAGTGTAGTTTTCAAAAAATTAAATAAACAGTGTATTTTTCAAATTTCAAATCTTAAATATGTTATTTTGCTAATTATCCCTTATTTTTTCTACTTAGTTCGATGAGATCATTTCTGGAATATTATAGTAACAACAACCATTTTTGGACATCAGTAATATAATAGGTACTCCTTCTCAATAGTATCACAAATAATAAATTTAATAATAGTATCACAAACAATAAATTTAAATTATTAAATTTAATAGTAATATACTAATATTTATAAGTTAAGTATAATTATTTTTTCCTAAAATCATGAACAAATCAAATGATAAATTACTAAATTAGTTAACAAATTAACTTTTCATATATAGATATCCGAAGGTCAAATAAAACTTTTTGAAATATAAGCAAATATTTACACTAAACATTTATTTATCTAACTATACAAACTGCCAGTCAATTGTTATTTTAACGCAGCTGTGGATTCTTTAGTAGTTATATATGTTAAGTCAATAAACTAAAAGAGCAATTATATTTCAGTTTTAATGGAAATCTATTTACAACTAAGACAATTATAAGGTGAGATTTTCAAATTGGGCATAAATATTTAAATTTGAGCTTTAACTTTTATGGTTAGTAAAAGACTCACAAGTCCAGTAAATATTATTGGGGTGATTTTCTCTTTCAAGCAAAATCATGGTAAAATCTCTATTATTACATTTTTTGAAATATAAAATTTATTTATCGAAATTTTTTATTACAAATACTAGGAAAACTAATCACAGAAACAATTGTTGAGCCGATTTTGCGTTATCCATCGGAGAATAATGTCTTGGTCATGCTTGATTCGTACTCTAGAATATGTTCATTTAACATATTCTAGGTAGTGTAAGAATACGGACAAGCAAAAAACAAATAATTTCCAATCTCATTTGGCTCTTAACAAAAACAAAGACAAGGTTGAAAGACTCTCCATTGTATATAACTAGTCTCTGTGACTCTGTTGAGAGCTTATCACCTACAGTAAGCTAAGTGATGAAGATACAACGCAGGATTGATTGAGAGAACCAAAATGCTGTATGCCATGTACACAAAATTTTCGCTTGTAGATTCTCACATCCTTTCTAAAAGATTTTTTGCAATCATATTCATATCATCTATCAATTTCTAGTTTTCACGTTTGAACAAAACAATTATACATGTGATCCAGATCATTAGCAAAAAATACCACATATGACATCTAATAGTAATTGTATATTTCAAACATTTTTGAAATCTGGTTCAAATTGGTTATATTTTTTAACAAATATATAGTTAATAGTAAAAATTTTTTTCAATAACATGAACAAATATATATATATATATATATGATTGGTTAATATATATTTAAAATAAGAATGGTTTGATAAACAGAAAATAAATTACGAAAATTGGTAGAGTAATATTGATAAATTAAGAACGAAATTGATTTTTGAAAACATGATAAAATAAAAAAGATAGTATATGAGCTTATATTGTTTCTGTAAAAAATTAAGCTTCAGAAGGTATAATAAAGAATAATAAATTCTTAAATCATAATTTCATCTTTTATTTTATTTTATTTGGTACCAATGTTAAATATTTCATCTATTATTTTAGTTTACATATTCTGCACGTGAAGATTTTTCGTAACACCTTACATACTCGAAGTTCACCAACCCTCTCAATTATTCTATCAAATTATATATTGCTTTTTGTAAATCAATAGAGTTGGAAAAGTATTCGTTATTATATGCAAATGCAATGCTCCAAAATCATGATATTGGGATTTTAAGTTTTAGATCTAGCAGTAGAACCACATGTCTTGACTCCATCATAAACTTATATGAATCATATTGTCTATCTGTTGGCCCAACGAGGCAACGATATGTCTTAGCGAAAGTATTGTTTCTTTGTTTAGTATTTAATTTCGTTATAATTACATTCAACTTTATGCAGCACGATATTCTCCTAGAAAATATCTTAGGTCGATATCACAATAACTATTCCACTAAGTGCTTAAATGCTAATCATGAAAAAGTAGGAGTAATCACTATTCCAAATAGAGAATATAAATCTTGGTGTTTATCATTGCCGTTGTATCTATTGGACACTTGGTGTTGGTGTTGGAGTTAAATGCTTTATTTATTCAATAATTTGTCTTCCTTCTTTCAACGGTCCATCTTTTTCTTTCTAGATTCTCTTCTCTCTTTTTTTCCACCTGAAGTTTAATTACCCATCATTAAACTAACATTAAAATAACAGCAATTAAGGATAAATAGGTCATTCTGATCATCGGAGGCTCTGTGCCCACTAACAAACCGTCAAGATTCCTTCGTGGTAGTCGAGTAACAGGTGGATGGTTCTGCTTCTACCATGTCAGCAAAGACCTTAGGCCCGTTGTAGGTCCCAAAAGATGGTGTAGTAAATTTGGTGTTTTTTAAAATAAAATTGGTTTTTAATATTTTTTTTTTTTAAAAAAAGTTTTATTGTCAAACTAACACAGTCAAGATTCATAAGAAACATACAACAAAGTCAATTTTGGTTATTTTATTCTTCCTAGATTTGGACATTTCCAGTCCACAATGGCATATTCGTCTCACACTAGACCTCACCAATATCAGTCCATAATAAATCATATTAACATGGAAAAATTTGCGCATATGCATATAGCGAGTATATCATATTACTTACACCATTTTTGATACGTATCTTACAAAAAATATTTCTATATCTTTGGAATAATTGGATGTTCTGGGTTAGTATATGAATATGTTTTATCAAAATATCTTCTGCAGTTAGTATTTATAAAAGTACTGAGTGGTCAGACCATGTTGCAACTTATAACAATAAACCAAAAAATTGTGAAATAATTGAGATCTAAATCTAAGTATGAATTTCAATATCTCGATATGATGTTTTTCTTAGAATTAAATATTATGTGAGTATAGCTTAATTTATTGAAAAAAATATAATTACCAAGCATATCAAAATATTATATGGAAGTAAATGATTATAGTATTAAATATTACACGTTCTGTATCATATATGATGCATAACGTCCCCCATGCAATACATAGAAACTATATTGTCATCTTTTATTTTATGTGTAAATTATTTTTTTGCCAAAACATCTTTTAATTATATACGCATGAATAAATTGTGGGAAAATGTGCTTGGGAGGAGATTTGAGGGAAAGTGTGAAGTGATTTAAATATTCTATTAGTTATTTTCGTGAATTTTATATTAAAATATATGCAGATGGGCAAAAAATAATAATAATAAACGATGAACAGGGTCGAGCTAAGGTAGTTAGTTGTCTTAAATAGACTTAAGATGGCTTATTGGAAAAAAAATAGGGACACGATACGACCATCAAGCTTTTCTAAGAGACGTGAGACAATTAGTTGGCATGAAATTATATGTCGAATTGCGTGAGACATACGATGACTTGAAATTTGAAAATAAAACGTATCATCGTTTCCAGTTATTAAATTTTGATTGTGTGTTATGTGGTATGTGGTTGTGAGGTGTTCTATATCTGATCAGATAGGTGGAGAAGGTGAAACGTAACGCCCGAAGGAATTCGTACATTTGATATAAGCAATGAAATTATGTACTAGACAATTATATTTATTTCGTTGGACAAGTTAGGCAAGATTGTTTTACGTGAAAATTGGACACGAAGACAAAGACTATTTGTACTTGTTTCCAGTTAATTGGGAAATGATCAATTAATACATACATTAATAAGGGTGACCGATCATTTATGTTTGGTATGATTTTGATACTAAGTACAAAACTAGTTTGTCTATATTGTGAATTAACAATTGATTTTTCAACAGTGTTGATATATAGTCAACAGCCAATATATATAGCGACACCCAAGCAGAGTTTTAAGTAATGACCATATACTAAGGGGAAGATTAGAGTACGAGTAATAAAGAAATGAAATTTTATACTACCAGTTAAGCATAATGAGCTGTAACCTATTTTCGACGAATTTATTCCTGCGTTCTTAAAAATTAATTTGAGTCGCCTTTTTATTTCTGTTTTGCAAATAAAAATGTTTTTTCCATATTAATGGAATGAAAGTCTTTCAACAAATTAAAGATGCAGTAAAAACAAACCCATGTATTGTTTATGCTTTGTTGTCAAGAAACAAAAAAAAACAAACCATATATAAATAAAATAAGTGATCATATATTATTCATAAAAAGAAATTGCCAAGATCCATCATCGAGTGGAAGACGACATATTTTGACCCACAAATGAAAACGACACCATGAAATAATAAAAAAATATATATATTCGAAAGTAACAAGGAACCACCAATTATAGATCTTAGTGATAGCGTAGTATTATATAATATAACTATATATTAGATCGTCGGTATGTTTGCCATGTGTTTTCGATATATTATATATACACATAACCTTTATAAAATTAAAATTAATAATTTAAGAAATGAAAAAGTCGTTCTAACTCACATTTTGAATTATTTGAGATGTGGTCGATTATAAATGGTGAAATAAGAAAAATAATTAAAGCTAGGCTTATGTTTTAGAAAATTAAAGGTGGGTTCAGGTGACTTGCAGTAACTGAGGCCACCACTCTGAGGTAAACATCAAAGCATATATATGCGAATTAGTGAATTGCGTTTAACTAAAGTAATCTGATTACATCGGTCATTTTCTTCATTTGTCAAAACTCCATAATTAAGTGCTATAGACAGAGTACCCAATAACCCATATAATAAACCTCCAATGATTTTCTAGTTTTCATACATCATACATGAGCATCAAATCCGAAATTAAAAGTTCTTCTTTTTTTTTCATCACCAACTTCATTGTTTCTCTGGAAAGGAAAAAATTTATTTTAAATCGATGTCAAATTCTGAAAGCTACATTGTCATGGAGACGTTGCCTTTCATGATGCTCTGGGGGAGGGATGCTCCACCACCAATAAGAAATTTTTGTTATAATTTATTTTATTTTTTTGGACAAAGTTATAATTTATCTATTATCTATTCTTTCCATATAATAATCCTCATTTTTTTAAGTTATAAGTTATTTTGGCTGAATACACAATTATTTAATTTTTTAAAATAAATTAAAAATATAATTCAACTAATAAAATATTATTTGATATAATTGGTCACAAAATATTTAATAAAAATAAAAATTGTATAAAAACATAAAAAATAACTTATATTATTAATATTATATGTTTAGATTGTTAATTTGTTATATAACTGTTATTATATTCGCTAATTAATTAGTTATAATTATTCCGTAAATATATCTGTTTTCAATTGATATGCCAGTCGTATAAATTACTTAATAATATTTTAAAACCGCAACTGCTCATTTCCACGAACTTCCACAATCACAACCACACCGGCTGAAATTAAATTAGTCAAATCCTAAATGATAATACTCTTATAAACGATGGTATACTAGGAGGAAAAATAGATTTTCCCTCCCAAATTTTAAAGAGTAATAAACATAGGTTTTATAACCCAAATTATATATTTTTTTTAAAGTTATTAAAAGTTATGCTAAAATATTTATAGTTCTCTAAATCTCAGGTCTTACTCATTTATAACTTTTTGTATCAACGAGTTATAGTTGTTAAATTAGAAATTTACAGATCAAGTGGTATATATATAATATAATAGAATCATAAATTAATATTAGAGGAATTTTTAGCATTCTCATTAAATTTAGTGTTAAAATCACACCAAATTTAGTGTTTTAATGTTTTACTTTATTTTTCATTTCTAACCATATTTTTTATTCTAAACTTAAGCTAATTCAACCACAATTGTAAATTTTAACTGTAATATTTTTAAAGCATGTTCCACATCTTTCCACAAAGTAATCAATAATATTTTACTCCGTATTATTATTATCTTAGTGGAAGTGATTTTCTTAGATATTAAACTAATGTTTAAATTTATCTCATATCTTAAAAAATTATCTTGTTATGTTTAGTTTTTATGTTTGTTTGTTTTTAGTTTTGTAATTTTATGTTTTCAAGGTTTATTTTAAATTTAATATGTATTTTTAATTTTAATAATTTATGTATTAAATCTATACATTTTATTTAAAAATATTAAGTATAATTTAAATTTTATATTATTAATATTGAAAAAGTAAAAAAATTAACTAATTGATAATTTAACAAAATTATATTAGTTACAAATATTACCTAATTAATAATATTGAATTAAATATGTTATTATATGGAAAAAATATAGATATATATATATATATTTTTTTTTTTTTTAATGGTTAGTGTTGTGAATAATGTTATATTACATGGATGATTGGTTGGGCTGTAAGATTTGTCTTTAACTTTAATTTTTCTTTACAGGCATTATAGTTACCAATCATGTTATATTTTAATTTTTATAGTTACAACCCAAATTTTTAAAAATGGTTGTAGGGATCTCATTTTTTAAAACCATATTTTTAAAACTTTAGAAAAAAATATATAACTGTAGGAATCTTTTTCCTTTTTTCTTATTTTTATTATTTATTATTTATCAATACAGAAGATATAGATACAGTAAAGATATATACAAATTAAATTCTACACTAAATAATTTACAGTTAAAGTCTAATTAATCATCTACATATTTGGTGTAACACTGTTTATAAAAAACTAAATTTAATGATTTTGTCATCAATTATACCATTTGGTTAAAGTGATTTTTGACATTATAATAGTATTATAACATTCTTAGATTTTTCCGGTCGAAATACGGAAAAACTACATTTAATTCTCGATGGAAATGGAGTTTTGCGAATTCAATTGGAGAACTCGATAAAACATGCGAATAAATTTCTAAAAATAAATTTGATCATTTTACTTGTAATTATGTGGATTCTAACTTATACATAATTCATAAATTTAAAATTTATATTATTATTGTTTCGTGGTTCGCATATCTATTTATACATAATGTGATATACCTCCAGTGATTTTCTGTTTGTCAGACATGAGCATAAATTCTGAAATTAATTAAGAGTTCTTGTTATCTTGATGAATGTTCATTAAAAAAAAAATTATAGAAATTGATGTATCAAATTCTGAAAGCTACGTTGTCATGGAGACGTTGCCTTTCATGATGCTGTGGGGGATGGATGCCCCACCACCAATAAGACAATTTATATTTTATCTATTATCTTCTCTTTCGTTATAATAATATTGTTTTAATAAAGTCCTTACAATTATATTTGATTTATTTATTATAACGAGTATCATAAAAATATAAGGGTGTGGAGTATACATAATATCGTTATCATGGCAGTTTGGTTTCTGCTTTCTAGTTTCTACGCGAAGCAATACTCATATAAGTGCAATACGTTATACGAACGAACCAAATACAGTCCGTAAGATTCTAATAAGTTGACTTGCAGGCTTTTGCAGCCAAGTAAGGATCCCCTCTCGTTATGACTTGATAAGAAAGTTTTAAACGCACCACATTAGGAAACGAACTTATAATATGCACAGTGCGGGCCTAACGTTTTGGAAGCTTAAAAAGAATAGAAAAAAATAGAAATGTAATAATTTATGAAAATTAAACTTGCGAAAATTTTTAATTAGGGTAAGTAATTTTTTATATATATATCAGTTAGTATCATTAGAGATATTAAAGACGATTTAAAAAAAAAAAAATTAAACCCCAAACAATAATATATATTTTCTTCAAGAAAGCTATTAATAAATCACGACAGAGTTAAATTTTCTAAAAACATATTTTAAAATTTAAATTATAATTTTTTTGAATCATTTATCAATAATTCTTTCTTTTTTTGATAAAAAAGAGACACAACAAAATCAAATTGGTGGAAAAAATATTTATTTAAATTCCAACAACATTGAACAGGTAGTCAATCATGATAAAAAAAACCTTTAAATTCGAATTTAAATTTTTAATTTTATTTTTTAAATGTAAATAAATAAAAAGATCTGTTAAATAGGTATTCAAAATAAAGAAAAAACATAATGAACTCAAAATGAAACAAGATTAATTATGTTTATAGATAAGACAGTAAAATTTATTTTTATATAAAATTTCAAAATTTATATACTATCAAAGACCGTAAAAATAAATAAATATTTTTCAAAATAGCATAATTGTAATTTGAAAAAAATAATTGTTGTTGTATAAAATTTAAAAATTTACTAATAAAATGAAGCGTGATATTATTTTTTTATCTTTATAATTTTTGTTTTTATATTTTTATTATTAAAAAATAAAATTTTGAGTTTTTAAAATATTTTTATTTTCTAAAATAAATGTTTTAAGTTTTATACAATTTTTGCTAATTTATAATAATAAATCATAGAATTAAAGAAGTATTTATTGAACATAACTGAACTTTTTGAAATATCAGTGGTTTAGAGTTATAAAAAAAAAATACTCAGTGTAAAGTTAGGAATTTATAATTATCTATTAATTTTAAAAAATTGTGTGAAATGGTTTTCTTTTAAATTATCTTTTAAACACAGAAGGAATAATTAGTAGTAACATTTGAATGGTATAGCCTTTACCATTGCAATAAGGATTACGAATAAACCTAAAATATTTTTGAAGTTTATATTTGGACTACACTCCCTGTTTATAAACTAGTTATGGAATTGACACGAGTCATCCTATAGGAACATGTAATTTGTGGACTTATTGTTGGACCAATGACAAGCAAACAAAAGCTACAAAGATTTAATTGGATTTATTCTATATTGATTGAACACGACGAGAAAAACGACATTTATTTTGAGACAAAAAATGAAATTTATTAACAACAAAAAAAGAATGAAAAAGACTTTGATTAATCTTTTTTAGTCTAGACTTTAGACGCTAAGTACTTACCGCTCCACTAATGTTTACCCAATAGCCAATTATAAAACATTGATCGAAACAGGACACGCGTACATTATCAGTCTGCATTATACGACTTATTGAATGAGACTGGCTCCAAAATTCTGTTTGGTTACACAACCGCACAAATCAAAATCTCGAGGTCCACCTTGTGGTGGTCGGACACATGCGAGCCAAAGGAAGAGAGAGCATCAATGGACCACACAATGGCCTCGGCTACGATGTCTTTACACCCACATATTATACATTGTAAAAGTATCTATTATTATAACTGAAACTATGCAATTATTTTATTGACACGTTACATCCTAAGAGACTCCACACTTGGACCAATAAAGAGGCGTATTTCGATTAGCAAAACTGGGACCCTCTTCAAGTAGCATTATAGTTTGAGAATTAGATTTTGTTTCTTCCCCAACCACCCAATTTTGTTTTTTTCTTTTTCTTAAAGAGAAATAAAATCTCCTTTCAAAGAGAACGTCGACCTTACTCATTCTATAATGGATCTATAAATGTTTTATACAACAAGCAAATAACATAAAGGAGTACGAGCTAAATATATTCTTTTTTGTTCGTTGAAATTTCTTTCACCAGAATATAGTAAAAACGTGTATGATGAGAACCTAAGTCATCGGTTTTTGAATAACACAATAATATCATACTTAATTTTAGAGTTCATGGTTGATTATTGCTTGTATAGTTAACTCTGAAATGGGTCGTCTCTAAAATATTCGTGTTTTAAAAAGCAACGGTTCGTTTCCACTCCATAATATAGCAAAAGGGAAGCTGTCGAAATATTCACGAATCTCATTACAAACAGCATGGGGTTAAATGCATTTAAAGTTGGTAAGGATGCACTAGTTTGCGTTGTAGACTTGTAGTTGTTGTTGGTCACAATTATGGGTAATTAGGTGTTTACGGTGGTCTAAATATCCTTCATTCATTTGCTAACTAAACCCAAATAAAATTATGTAAGAAGAGAGAACGTCCCCTCGTTTATAAGAAAAGACGTTTACTGATTTTAAAAGAAAGAATATTACCAAAAATGTATAGGACAAAAACAGATTTTGACCCCATCTCCAAAATGGCAAATTAATATTTTACACAATTACACTGTATATGTTTGGCTTAATCCTGATTATTTTATTATATGTTGGTGAACAAGACACTTATCTCAATTATTCTAACGTGAACACGTGATTATTTGAAAAGAAAAAATATCTCCAATTAATTATAGCCATCGTGGGGGTTGGACGAATAATTATCTTTTAACCAATTGCAAAAAAATACAGAAAATCAAACCTCTTTTGTTAATCACGATTCGTTTTCTTAGGGAAAGACTTGAGTATTTACAGCACTCATGTTCTAATCAACACCACCTCAACAAGAAGTCTAGAAGTGTCTCTCAAGGTTTTATAAACATTAATTTGCTTCCTTTCTAATTAATCGATGAAAGATTTACATCAGACTACTCTCAGCTAAGCCAACTTCTCAAATTCGAACAGCCAAAATGCCTATATACATACATTTTTTTTTCTTTAAGCAAAGCAATAAAATAGGGAGGCAATAGTTCAGTTTGATTTGACTGAAACCATCTATAATTAGGTAAGTTCTGTAGAAATGAAAGAGTCGAAATCACATGCCAAAACACTATCTATCAGTCTTTAAAAGCAGTGTAAAAACAAAACCACACCAATCAGATACTACTAAAATCTAAACAAGCAAGAGTTGCTAGATTATAACAGGAGAGTTAAATGTCATTATCACATGCAAGCGAGAGAGAAGAAACCACCATCTGATTTGTTCAACAATACTGTGCTTTTAATAATACATATCAAATGATGGAAGTTTACTACTAATAATACATTACAGCTAATCTATAGAGACGACTTTTGAGTGATCAACCAACCCCCCACATTACATTCCCCAGATTCCCCTAGCTGAAGCCACTCTGCTATTTGATCTAGCAGTTAGTTCATACAAAATCCTCGCAAACGAATCAGAATACTTACTATCTTGAAAAAGCAGCTCAGCAAAAGCATTCTCATACGCCAGTAACAATCCTCTGTTCTGAGGCTCGGAGACAAGATTCTCTAGTATCATTGCAGCTTTCCTGCAGACTTCTGGAACCGGATGTGGTGTCTTTATCACTTTCAACAATCTATCAATCGCCCTGAAAACGATTATCACAAAAACATAACGATGTGTCATTAGTGTAATATAAAAACTTTTTCATTGTATTTTAATTAGAGAAGAAGGATGCATAGTTTTTGTATTACCATCTCTCACTTGCAAGCTTTAATCTACAATCCATGTTTACTTCCACGAGATTGTAGAGTGCCCCAACAGCTGCAGCTTGTGCATCAACGGCTTGTATGCTCAAGAGATCGACTAGTCTCTTGTGTATCTGCAAGGGGTAGGTCCATTGTTCGATTTATTCAGTACTTCGAATTAGTAAGCAACCAGAGAGCATAAAATGATTATTGCTGAAAGATGTACATCAAACCTGCGGAATTAAGGGACTAATGAAAGGTTCATTGTCAGGATTGATTATCAAACGCCCCAACAATTCGGCAGCAGCACAATTCCAAGCTTTGACGGAAGAATCGAGAATCCCGACCACAGCTTGAACAGCTTGCTTTTCACTATTTGCAGAAGAGTAATGAATAGCTCGCGTTAAGTTAGAGACTGAAAACAAGTTAAGATAGATTCTGATAGAAGGAGAGGGATACAAAGTCTCACTTTATGTTGATGTATGACTGTTTACTCGAGCTGAAAATACGAAGATCCATCAAATGCGCTAGGTTCACAATTGTCTCGAGCGAGTTTGTGACGAGCTCTTCATCCTCTGTTAACAAAAGATTTTCTTAAGAACAGACTTCCCAATCAAGTACATAAGGAAATAGAGGCGAATGTGAGGAACCAAAACGGTTAGGATAGTTTCTTCTTACCGGTCATGTGATCTTGTATGCACTGGAAAACAGTTTCTAAGCAATGGCGATGCTGAGCCATAACAACTTCATTATCTGGCATGAAGGAGAAGTTGCGGATAACGTTTGACGCAGCAATGGCACAAAGCTGTTTCTCTGCTCTCCCTTCATCGTCTAGATTAAACAAACCATCCTCTTCATTCCACCATTGAGATGACTGATGTTTTCCAGTGCTCTTTTTTCCTAATGCCTCACCAGCTGAAGAACCAATCCCGGACCTGCTTACGCCAACATTAACCGCACTTAGGTTCCAAAATATACAAGCAAAGATAACTTAAAAAGCAATATCAAAAACAAAAGAGGAAACTCGATAGATCATATTGGCTCACCCAGGTGGTTGAATAGAGGCAAGAGCATCATACTCACTGCCAAATCCAGTAACTGAAGAATTCACACCTAAAGACCTGACTCTAGTTCCTCTTGTCAAATCCTTTGGGAGAGCTATGTCACGCCAGTCATCAATCTGCCAAATTTTAACATATGTTGGTTCCAGAACAGAGAGGAAAACTTCAACCAGAAATACGGAAGACTACATCAATGGCTTACACACTAAACAACTAAATCAAACTCACGATTAAGAGAAGGGCATCAAGCAAGCCAGGTATCTTAGCAAGAGGAGTGAAATCTCTTCGAATATCTTCTTTCTCTTTGAAAGAGAGCAATGTAAGTGTATTCAACGCCCATGTCACCTCACTCTTCAAACCACTCTGTAGCGCAAGAACTATCCTTCTATTGTTCTGGTCTACAAAAATTCCCAACAAAACAACGAGTCAAAACCATTCCTTACATCTCTACAATATGTAAAGCAATGACCTTTTTAGCTAACTAAACAGTAAACTCTATCTTCTCAAGATCACACATTCCAAAAAGCAGACAACTTTGACATCGATCTCAGCTAAACTAACAAAAGTAATCATCTTTATCAGTGGGTATTACTAAAGACTGGTCATTTGTGAGCTTTACCAACGAAGGAATTGTGAACTAGAAGAGAAGGACCGAGTAGAGCTGACGGAGACATAGCTTCCGCCGCCGCAGCGGCAGCTGCTGCAGCTGCAGAGTTCGCACTTGTACTACCGAACGGTCGTCCTCTCTTCGGTGGTGGAGCCGAACCTCCACCGGACTGTCCACCGGATTTCGCAAGCTCCCGTTTCTGCATCTCTCTCTATTGGCTAAAGTTAGGGCAAGTGAATGTTGTTGACCCAAGAGGCTTTGGTCCGATTATAAAAACCAAACTCTCTTCCTCAGCCAGTGGGTTCCGGTTTAATCAACCAAACTCTCTAATTGAGCCAGTAAATTCCGGTTTAATCAAACTCGGTTCTACAATTCGAATAAAAGGTTCGCGTGGTGTGGTATGGTTAAGTAAAGACGAAGACTTGCAAAAGGAAGGAAATCGCCAAACCCTGCGCCGCCGTTGATTCCCTCCGACTACTTCTATCTCAGCCGCAGAGAAGCAAGGTCGCTTCTTTTCTCCTTCAATCTCTCTTCTTCTTATGTAACTACATAGAAAGATATAACCTTTGAATGTGTAAAGCTAAGATTTTTAGAATCTTCAGGTAACAGAAGAAGAGAAGAGATGGATGAATCTGATGGTAGAAAGATTAGGAACATATGTATCTTAGCACATGTAGACCATGGTAAGACAACGCTAGCTGACCACTTGATTGCTTCCTCTGGTGGTGGTGTGCTTCATCCTAGACTAGCTGGTAAGCTTAGGTTCATGGACTATCTTGATGAAGAACAGAGACGTGCAATCACAATGAAGAGTTCTTCGATTTCTCTTAAGTATAAAGATCATTCTCTCAACTTGATTGATTCTCCTGGACATATGGACTTTTGTAGTGAAGTCTCAACAGCTGCTAGGCTTAGTGATGGAGCTTTGGTTTTGGTTGATGCTGTTGAAGGTGTTCATATTCAGACTCATGCTGTGTTGCGTCAAGCTTGGATTGAGAAGTTGACTCCTTGTTTGGTGTTGAATAAGATTGATCGGTTGATTTGTGAGTTGAGGTTGAGTCCTATGGAAGCGTATACTCGTTTGATTAGGATTGTTCATGAGGTTAATGGGATTGTGAGTGCGTATAAGTCGGAGAAGTATTTGTCGGATGTTGACTCTATACTTGCTAGTCCTTCAGGTGAGTTGACTGATGAGAGTCTTGAGTTGTTGGAGGATGATGAAGAAGTTACGTTTCAGCCTCAGAAGGGTAATGTTGTGTTTGTGTGTGCTTTGGATGGATGGGGTTTTGGGATCGCTGAGTTTGCTAGTTTCTATGCTTCTAAGCTTGGAGCTAAAGCGGATGTGTTGCAGAAATCATTGTGGGGTCCTCGTTATTATATCCCTAAGACTAAGATGATTGTAGGGAAGAAGTCTTTAAGTGCAGGAAGCAAGGCAAAACCAATGTTTGTGCAGTTTGTGCTTGAGCCTTTGTGGCAGGTTTACGAGGCTGCGTTAGATCCCGGTGGGGATAAAGCTGTTCTTGAGAAAGTTATCAAATCTTTCAATCTGTCTATTCCACCACGTGAACTTCAGAACAAGGATCCTAAAAACGTGCTTCAATCAGTGATGAGTCGTTGGCTTCCTTTGTCTGATGCAGTCTTGTCTATGGCTGTGAAACATCTTCCAGACCCTATCGCAGCACAGGCATATAGAATCCCTCGCTTGGTTCCAGAAAGGAAAATTATCGGTGGTAACGATGTTGATTCAAGTGTCCTTGCAGAAGCAGAGCTTGTTAGAAAATCAATCGAGGCTTGTGACTCTAGCCGTGACTCCCCTTGTGTTGTGTTTGTGTCTAAAATGTTTGCTATGCCCATGAAAATGATTCCTCAAGATGGTAATCACAGGGAGAGGATGAACGGTTTAAATGATGAAGACAGTAAAAGCGAGTCTGATGAGTGTTTTCTTGCATTTGCTAGGATCTTTAGCGGAGTTCTTCGCGCAGGACAAAGAGTCTTTGTGATTACCGCTCTATATGATCCTCTTAAAGGCGAATCATCTCAGAAGTACATTCAAGAAGCAGAACTCCATTCCATCTATCTTATGATGGGACAAGGTTTAACACCAGTAAACGAGGTGCAAGCCGGAAATGTAGTGGCTATAAGAGGGCTCGGGCCATATATATCAAAAAGCGCCACACTTTCATCTACTAGAAACTGTTGGCCCTTAGCCAGCATGGAGTTTCAGGTCTCTCCCACTCTTAGAGTGGCGATTGAGCCATCGGATCCTGCAGATATGAGTGCGCTGATGAAAGGTCTAAGACTTTTAAACCGAGCAGATCCGTTTGTGGAGATCACGGTGTCAGCTAGAGGAGAACATGTGCTTGCTGCTGCTGGAGAAGTTCATCTAGAAAGATGTGTTAAGGATTTGAAAGACAGATTTGCAAAAGTGAACATTGAAGTCTCTTCGCCTCTCGTGTCCTACAGGGAGACAATTGAAGGTGATGGATCTAATCTTTTGGAGAGTTTGAGATCTCTAAGCTCGAATTCTTCGGATTACGTCGAGAAGAGAACTCCAAATGGTAGATGCGTTATCAGAGTACACGTCATGAAACTACCACACTCGCTAACAAAGCTGCTTGATGAGAACACTGACTTGCTTGGTGATATAATAGGAGGTAAAGGCAGTCATAGCATTAAGATATTAGAATCTCAAAATCCTAGCCTCGAAGAGAATGTGGATCCCATCGAAGTGTTGAAGAACGAGTTAATCGAAGCTGGAGTTTCATCAAGTTCTGAAACCGAAAGTAATCGTGAGAAGTGTAAAGCTGAATGGGCGAAATTGCTCAAGAGGATATGGGCGCTTGGTCCAAGAGAGAAAGGTCCAAACATACTATTCGCTCCAGATGGTAAAAGAATACGTGAGGATGGTTCCATTCTCGTAAGAGGCTCTCCTCATGTCTCTCAGAGACTTGGCTTCACAGAAGATTCTACTGAGACCCCTTCAGAACCATCTGACGCAGCATTGTATAGCGAAGCACTGACTCTCGAGAGCAGCATAGTCTCGGGCTTTCAGTTAGCTACAGCATCAGGACCTCTATGCGATGAACCAATGTGGGGATTAGCTTTCACCATTGAGTCTCATCTCGCGGAAGATACCGAAACAGAGAAACAACCTGAAAACTTTGGAATATTCACAGGACAAGTCATGACAGCTGTCAAAGACGCATGTAGAGCCGCCGTGCTTCAGACAAATCCACGTATCGTCGAAGCAATGTACTTCTGTGAACTAAACACAGCACCGGAGTATCTTGGTCCGATGTACGCGGTTCTGAGCAGAAGACGAGCTAGAATTCTCAAGGAAGAAATGCAAGAAGGGTCGTCTCTGTTTACAGTCCATGCGTACGTGCCGGTTTCAGAGAGTTTCGGTTTTGCGGACGAGCTGAGAAAAGGAACCTCAGGTGGTGCGAGTGCTCTGATGGTTCTGAGCCATTGGGAAATGCTTGAAGAAGATCCCTTCTTTGTTCCCAAAACGGAAGAAGAGATCGAAGAGTTTGGTGACGGTGCAAGCGTGCTTCCAAACACGGCGCGGAAGCTCATCAACGCCGTGCGACGCAGGAAAGGGTTACATGTTGAGGAGAAAGTGGTTCAACACGCCACTAAACAGAGAACATTGGCTCGTAAAGTTTGAGTTTTTTGTACTGTTTTGTCTGTTTGAATTGGTCTTCGGACTTGGCTTCTTTTTTGTACTTGTGCTCTCTTCGGTACATGTTGGGGAGATTATAAGGGAAGAAACAGGATATACTTTTATATATTATTGTCAAAAAGAATATGAACCAAAATTACAGTGCATCTATCGTTGATTCTTAGCTACTTAATGTGTGATTTCATGACAGACAAAACTATTTAATGTGTGTATTAAAAAGATTACCATTGACTATGTAAATGGGTTTCTAATGTGAATTACAATCAACTATTAGAGTGGGCTTCAAATTGGGCCTTGGTTCTTTCTGCCACTCTGTCTCTGTACAATGCTGGGGTAGATTAAAATAAAGAGACTTCAGAAACATATATTTACTAGGATTTTACCCGCTCTATGCGCGGGGTAAAGTTTTTTTATTATTTAAAAATCATAATAATTGTTATATAGATGATTACTATATTAATTGTTATCATAGTATCATATGTGTAAAGTTTTTTAAAAATATATTATCTATATTTGTTTATTGTATGATTTAATTTATTTGTTGATGTTAAAAAAATTGTATTATGTATGAATTATATTTTGTATTAGTTGGTGCTAGAAAAACTGTATTATGTGTAAATTATATTTTGTATTGATTTAATATATTAAGAATTCAATTATTGAATGAATTATTTTTTTGTCGGTGCGGTTAAAATTAAAATACATTATATTATATTTATTGTTTATTGGTTTTAGAAGAATTATATTTATGTGTGTATTATATTTTTGTTGATTTACTATATTAATAGTTATAAATATTGTTATATTTGTTGATTATATGTTTTCCAGTTTAATAATTTATTAAATATTTGTATAAAATGAAATTAAAAAAATTTCTGTATAGCTGAGTAACTATTTATAATTATTAAATGAATTAAGCAAAAAAAGAAAGGAATTTCTTGTAATATGTTATTTTTGGATTT